>JABSTQ010006828.1:0-32678 GCA_013358835.2 Ixodes persulcatus
TTTATGTAACCTCAAAGCACCCTTGATTGCAAAACAAGAAAGTGGAGCAAGTACCAACACAGATGTGTGATCACTAAATTGTCTTTGTTGTAGGCTTTTGATATGTGCAACTTTAATCTAGTCAAAAGTTAAATCATCCTTTTGTTTATGAACTTCATTCCTGACAATGTTAAGTGTCTCCTGCGTGTACATGATTTCTAACTTTTGTGGCTCACATCTACACTTCACAGTAGTGTGTTTGTTTGATGTCTTATGGTTATATCTTTTTGCCCACATGCCATGTGAAATGTTGGGTTATTCCTTCCCTAAACCCTGCTGATTGCTCATACTTGTGCAATGTTAACAAAGGAAGCATGAATAAATAAACTTGAAGAAACTGTTGTTTTGGGGGTTTTATGGTGTCACAGCTATGGAGGCCATACTGCGACAAACAAAATTAAAAAGAAAACAAGCTGTTATTGTTAATGTGCAACAAAATAATAATTAGCTATTCAGAACTAGATCTGATTAATAAAACCTGTGTTAGTAATAAAAGACAACACACGGTCAAATGGGATAAGGGGATATTCTCCCAGTAAAAAAAGCAGGATGGAATGGGATTTGGAAGTGAAACAATTCAGGAAAGTGAGTATGGCATTCATTGTCCAAAGCAGGACAGAGCCACAAGATATGCATGATGACAAGCGTATCCAGTAATGCGATTGGTCGTGGTAATTATGGAGCAGCTATTGGAGCAGTCAAAAGTTCATTTTAGAGAAGCAAAAAGAGCTTTTGGAGCATAACTGCACACTTCATTTTCATTTATGTAAATGCAAATGTGAAGAGAGATGGCAAATATTAGGAGGAGAACAAACACTAGCTGTTTGGTTGTGTGTGGAAGCACCAGATACGGTAACAAGAAGACGACTGATGAAGGACAGCCCAAACTGCCGTGAATTATTATTTTAGCAATGGGAAGGAGCTGAGCTAGTTTGTTGTACATACTTAGATTGTGGAAATCAGCTGAACTTACAGAAAAAAGTGTTAGGAGAGAAAGGAGAAAAGACGTCCGATCGCTGGACTACCAACTATTTATTGACCCTCCTCCTCTTCTTCTACTGGTGTTGTGGCTGTCCTTTTCAAGTCTTCTTTTTCTTTTTTCTTGAACTTCCTGTACCATCATGGGCATTTGCGTCTCGCAGGAACTTCTTTTCCCTTTCCTGTAGGGCAATGGAGGGTGAACTGACGCAGTGATCTTTTTCTTCTATGGCTAAGGCCTCAAGTATTTCTCGAGCGAACCGGTCTTTGTGGTGAGCTAGGATGGTTACCGTTTCGAGCTTGGCCTCGCACATGCATGCTCTACAATGAGCTGCCAAGTGTCCAGGTGCAGTCAGGTTTCTTAAGTTAGCTGCATGCTCTCGCGCTCGGTCATTTATACAATGTCCCGGTCAGTCACACTCAGCTTCGCTCCGGCCGCGCTTGTTTCGCGCGCCGAGTTCCTGCCGGTCGTGTCCTCGGCCGGGTCGGCATGCTTACGAGACTGTTGCGTGCACCCGGACACCGCCGCACACCCCCCGCTGTCCTTCGGAGGTTACCAAGTCCACGGCGCGCAATCTCAGCACATCTCCAAACCCGTGAGCAGCCGGCCGGTGTGGCCCCCTTCACCCCTCAGCGGTCGCTCGTTTTTTAGCTGCCGGAGTTAGTGCTCTGTGCTAGTGGGTCGTTGGTTGCTACCCCGAACGTTTTTTTTAAGTCTCAGTGCGTTGAACCACGCACAAAAGTTACTGTTTCCACTGCCTTAATTTTTTCTTTTAAGGCAGCTTTGCCGGCTCTCAGTTCGAATTTTGCGCACGGACTGAGAGTGCCCGCGACTGTGTTTAGTTGCGCCGGCGGTCAACAGAGGGCGGTACGTTCCACCCGTTTTTGTGGATTTCACCACCTCTGTCTGACCAGCAGCGGGAACCACCAAAGATTTTTTTCTCTCTCTTTCAGCAATATTTGTGGGGGTTGTCGTTCGTAATCGAGCGCAGTTTGGCACCTTGCCGCAAAAAATGTAGTTCTTTTAATTTTTTTTTGTATTGTTCGGCATGCAGCCCTATTGGGGAGGAGATCGAAATATAGGGGGCGCTCGTGATCATCGCCATCGACATTATCATGCGCTGTGGGGACAACAAGCCCGCCATTACGTTGAGTGTCGTGTATGTACTGCGTGATCGCCACGATTACTTCGCGCAATAGGCCGTTATTCTTCCGCGCCACAATGCAGGACGTACGCTTTCGAAGGAGTCAGTTTTCACCATTATCCGCGCGACAAAAAGCTAACGAAACGCTGGGTGTCGAAGTTAAAAATGGGAAAGAAGTTGACGGCCCACGCCATGGTGTGCAGTCGGCATTTCTTGGCCAATGCTTTTAAAGTGAAAAGAGCCGGCGCAAAAGGTATGTGTTCGAAGACGAAGCTAGCAATGACTCCCGTCTTAGATCACATTGCATTTTCTCATAGCTTGGAAGAACAGGTATCTAAAGCCATCATCCGTTCCGTCGGAGAACCTTCCAAAGGGCTCACACGATCGTGTGGTGAAGACCCGGTTTGGTTTTGGTTTGGTTTTAGGGTTTTTTGGCGCAGCAGCATCGGGGCTATAGTGCGCCAGAAACATTGTGTAAAGGATACCTACATTGTTTAAAGACTTACTAAAGCCTCAAAGTGGACCTTACTAGGAACTAGACTTATAACTTCCGCAAAATATTACTTTCTTCCAAAAAATTAAAAACTTGTGAGAATGGGACAAGAGGCTCGTCACCCAGTAAAAGAGCCAAGTGAAATGGTACATGTTCCCGATAGAATATAGAGAAACAAGTTCGACGGTTCTCTTCAAAGTGTGGACAAACTATCAAAATGTGAAGTATACTTAATGGTTCAGAACAAAAGTCACAGGTCGGTTCACTCTCCCTACGCAAGAGGTAGCTATGAGTAAGGTGGGTATGTCCTATTCTCAACCGGCATAAAACTATCTCATAAAAACGCTCTCGGTGTCTGGCACTGCGCCACTCACTCAGGATGGGCTTAATTAGATGAAGTTTGTTTTGTAGCTGGGAATCCCATTCCCTCTGCCAGGCATATTTTATTTGCCTCTTTAGTGGTACTCGGTAATCAGTAGCAGGGATACTGTTATAGTCAACTGTCCTATCTATACATGCAGAAGCTGCACGGTCAGCTAACTCGTTGCCATCAATGCCAATGTGGCTAGGGACCCAGCAGAATTCTATCTCTATTCTCTTTGCTAGTGCTTGTGTTAGGGTATTACAAAGTTGCACAAGCAGAGGGTGCTTCCAAGACGTTGGAGAGTTGAGTGCTTTCAGTGAGCTCAGAGAGTCGGAGAAAATGACTGACTTTCTATATCGATGTTTGACAATGTGATCAACTGCAGTTATCAGACCATAAAGCTCAGCTGTAAAAATTGAGGCATTTTTGTTTAACATTTTACAGACCTGTAGCCCTCGCCGATAGCGGCACAGCCAACGTAGTCTGTGGTTTTTGATCCATCAGTAAAGAAGTGCTTGTAGCCATTGTACGAGGTATACAGCTCTAGAAATTCTTGTCTGAGAACACTAGGGTCAACTGTATCTTTTTTGTGCTTGGTCAAAGAAAGATTACAATGAGTATTGGCAACTTTCCAAGGTGCAGTTCTTTGTTGAATTTCCAGGACAGGAGAAAGAGCATCAAAATTGTATTGTTCTGTAGCAATCCTTACACGTAGAGCAAAGGGAGCGGTTACAGATGGTTTGTGCTGAAATAAGCGCTCATAGTTTATGTTTTTAATTACTTCATAAGCAGAATTTTGCGGAAAGGAACGGAGTCTTAGGAAGTACTGAACAGCGAGAAAAAGTCTACGTCTCTCGAGTGAGCATTCATGCGATTCAGCGTACAGGCAAAGTACCGCCGACGTACGGAATGCCCCCGTTCCCAAACGGATCCCCTGGTGGTGAATGGGATCAAGCATTTTGAGGGTGGATGGTTTTGCAGATCCGTAGACAATGCTTCCATAATCCAGGGTAGAGCGCACTACAGCCCTGTAAATCCGTAAAAGACATACCCTGTCCGCGCCCCAGGTGCGATGTGAAAGAACTTTTAGAATGTTTAGTTTCTGCTGGCATTTCAGCTTCAGTGCCTTGATATGGGGGCCGAAAGTAAGCTTGCTGTCAAATGTCACGCCGAGGAACCTGTGTTCCGGACGGACGGGAACGGGTGTGCCATTTATGTGAAGCGATGGTTCGGGAAACATTCACCTTCTCCGGGAGAAGCAAACAGCAACGGTCTTCTCAGCAGAAAACTTGAAACCATTCTCATCGGCCCATTTACTGATTTTATTAATGGTTACTTGGATTTGGCGCTCACAGATAGCTAAATTACATGACGAAAAGCAGACCTGGACGTCATCAACATAAAGCGAGTAGGAGACCGAAGGTGGTATTGCTTGGGACAGGGAGTTGATTTTAATAAGAAAGAGGGTAACACTTAGTACACATCCTTGTGGGACTCCATTCTCCTGGATGAAACATGACGAAAGGGTTGTTCCCAATCGCACCTGAAAGGTGCGGTCCTGCAAAAAGTCTGCGATGCAATTAAACATATTCCCACCTATGTTCAGCTTGATAAGGTCTTGAAGGATACCATACCGCCAAGTGGTATCGTAGGCCTTTTCAAGGTCAAAAAATACTGAAAGGCAAAACTGCTTGTTTATAAAGGCTTCTCGGATGGCCGTTTCCAATCTTACGAGGTGGTCGGCAGTGGACCTGGCAGCACGAAAGCCACACTGTAAATTGCTTAAAAGGGAGTTCCGTTCCAGAATGAAGATTAGCCTATTGCTAACCAGCCGCTCAAATGTCTTACCCAGGCAGCTAGTCAGGGCTATGGGCCTGTAGCTGGAGGCTTTACTTCTGTCTTTTCCCGGTTTGAAGATAGGGATGACAATAGCCCTTTTCCACACACTCGGCAGCTTCCCCTCTGCCCACACTCTATTGAAGAACTGGAGGAGAATGAGAAGGAATGTTTCAGGTAGGTGGGAGATCATAGTGTAATGAATGTCATCAACCCCAGGGGATGTGGCTTTTGCTAATGGCAATGACTCGATGCAGCTCAGTGAGAGTAAAAGGCTGGTCATATTCTTCGGCACAGCTATCAGATCGGCGGATTGGAACCTTCTCAGCTTTGGTTTTAAAGCGTAAAAATTTTTCTGTATAATTCCCAGAGCTGGAGACCTGCGCAAAATGTCTACCCAGTGCATCGGCCTGTTCCTGCAAAGTTGAAAACGCCTCTCCATTGTCGTTTGACAGCAAGGGGATTGAAAAGTGGGAGTAATCACCATCCATTCGCCTTACCCTGTCCCACACAATCTTGGCTGGAGTAAACCTATTGATCGAAGAAGCATACGAGTGAAAGGAACGCCGTTTCGCTTGTCTCCTGACACGGCGGGCTTCTGCTCGCAGGCGCTTGAATGCTAGAAGGTTGGTGGGGGTGGGATACCGCCGATACTTTGCCCAAGCACAATTCTGGCGATTTCTGGACTTTCGGCATTCACTACCCCACCAAGGTTTTGGACGCTTGGGTAGCTTACCCGATGTTTGTGGAATAGCAGCATGAGCTGCGTCAACAATGGCATTTGTGATGATTTCATTTTCTTCATCAATAGAGTGTGCTACAGGCAGGACGAACGATTTTACACATTCCCGGAAAAGTTCCCAGTTTGCCCTAGAAAGTTTCCACCGAGGGGGACAGCAGGGGAGAATAGGTGGGGGCTCTATGGGGATGAGACGGATAGGGAAGTGGTCACTGCCACATGGGTTGTTCAGGACAGTCCAAGTAAAATTTGTGTACATGGATGAAGAAACAATAGATAGGTCAATGCAGGAATACGAGTGGTGAGTCGAGCTGAAATATGTGGCCTCACCAGTATTTAGGAGACTGGCAGTTCTTCGGGAGAGAAACCTACTATAACAGATCCTCGGCTGTCGACCCGTTGGCTTCCCCAGAGCGGATTGTGGGCATTAAAATCTCCTAGGAGAACCTAGGGTTCTGGAAGCTGGTCTGCAAGGTGTTCAAGATCAGACAGCGTCAGGGAAGATGAAGGGGGTACGTAGAGGGAGCATACGCTAATAAGGCGATCTAACATCAACCGTACTGCGACAGCCTCCAGAGAAGTGCTCAAAGAGATTTCAACAGCTGGCACCGTGCCATCCACGACAATGGCAACTCCTCCGGAACTGCCAGACGTTGTTATGCAATCTTTGCGAAAGACTTGAAATGATCGCAAAAGATTAGTGTTCGACGGTCCCAAATATGTCTCCTGGAGACAAACGGCAGAGGGTGTGTACTCCTGAAGCAAGGAGTGAACATCATCCAGGTTGTGAAAAAGTCCTCTGCAATTCCACTGTAAAAAGCCTCCCGCCATAAAAATGTGTGAAGCTTAAAGGTCGTTAAAATGTGGACAAAAGTTTAGAAAACCGCTAAAAATGAATAATGTTTTAATATTAAAAAGCCAAGTTCTTCTGACCTCAAAATATTTATCAAAATGCACTACACATAAAAAATTAGACAATGTGAAATTGAAGAGCTCCAACATTAAAATATATGGGGTGTGTACATGAGGAAAAACGCATGGGGTAAAATTAAACGCCTTGGGTAGAGAGTTCATTTA
The DNA here is from genome assembly GCA_013358835.2 of Ixodes persulcatus. Classification (NCBI taxonomy): domain Eukaryota; kingdom Metazoa; phylum Arthropoda; class Arachnida; order Ixodida; family Ixodidae; genus Ixodes; species Ixodes persulcatus. The sequence goes on from JABSTQ010006828.1 coordinate 6,672, forward strand.
GGAGGCTTAACGGGTGTTTTTGCTTTGTGCTTGGCTTTTGGGGTCTGCCAATCCATGTCATCGAGGTCAGACAGGTTTGTGGATGGATCAGCCGCCTCAGCTGCCACTTCCATCTCCCGAGTTTTCCAGGCAGGCTTGCCTGCAGGCTTCAATTGATCGGGTATTCGAGAGGGCAGTTGCCGCTCTCGGCCCGATCCACAGGGAGGAGTGGAGGAGGAGCAGGGCAAATTGTCCTGCTCCATCGCTTCCACTCCATTAGAGCCAGGGGCGGTGCGAGAGTCACGCCGCTCCCTAGAAGAAGAGCCCTTCTCAAGCGAAGTGGGGCGAGAGCTTCGCTCCTTCTCCCTCGAGGAGGGCCCAGGAGAGACAGTGGGCACGGCTGCCGCCGCCCCACTCTGTGAGGGGGCAACTTGCGTGCTCCCTCGGAGTGTCTGAGGGGGCTGCTGCCTGAGTTCTAAGGTTGGGGCCTTGAGGGCCACTGCCAGCATCTCTGGGGAGACCTGGGTGGCCCTCGACTCCGACCGTGGTACAGGGCCCCTGCGCACCACCTCGGCGTAGCCTCTCTTTGAGAGGAACGAAAACCTTTTCTTAGCCTCCGGGTATGAGATATTTTCTTTGGCTTTTAGTGAAAGAATTTCTTTTTCTTGTTTCCACAGAGGACAAGTGCGGGAGTAAGCTGGGTGTGGTCCACTGCAGTTACTGCAGCGGGCCACTGCGTCGCAGATGTCAGCGACGTGGTCCTGCCCTCCGCACTTAGCACAAGTCTCTTTTCCTCTGCAACTCCGTGATCCGTGGCCAAATCGTTGGCAGCCGAAACATCGTTGCGGGTTAGGGATGTAGGGACGAATGCGGCAGTTTAGATAGCCTGCTTTAACTGTTGCGGGAAGAGCATGTTTCTCAAAGGTCAGGATAACGTGCTTTGATGGGGTTTCTCTGCCATCTTTCCGGAACTTTATGCGTTTTACAGCGACAACCCCGGCACCTTTAAGTCCTTCAAGGAGTTCTTCTTCACTTGTTTCCAAAAGGTCGTCCTCGGAGAGAACTCCACGGATGGTGTTGAGTGTGCGGTGATGACTCACCGACACTTTCACGTCTACGATGTTTGTGAGCTTACGTAATGCTTCGCTGTGGAGTTTTGTATCCACCTCAACAAGGAGGTCTCCAGAGTGCAGTTTCTTGGCCTTATACGAGAACCCGATAAGATGTTCAAGGACCTTCGATACAACAAAAGGAGATATCTTTGCTACAGATTTTTGTTCATCCAAAGAATGAACAACAAAGAACTTGGTAAAGTTTTCCACAGGAGGATCTTTTTCTATGGTTTTGTGCTCAAGGCAGCGCCTTTTCCAGGGCTGTCGTGAGCTGGGTTTAGGAGGAGGGGCAGCCATAAGAGGCGGAGAGTGTTCAGAACCTGTGGTGTGCCGCCCACCACGGAGCCCAACAAGGGAATAGTTAACGGACCATAACAAAAAGGGCTTTGCTGGAACCGTTAAACTATTAGCACTGCCCAGGTACTATAACCAATGTGGTTTAGGACAAGGGGTCTGTCACCACTCAAGGTTAGCCCTTGCCGCCAAAGAAGATGAAAAGGAAAGAAGAGAAATGAGAAGAGTGTAAAGAAGGAGAAGACAAGGGTAAAAGAAGGGAGGGGATAGTAGAAGATATGGCGACTAGACTGAATCATCCTGGCCGGGCCATACCAGGACTCCCGTCTATGAGAAGCGGGGGCCGAAGTGGTGTATTGCCTCGCCCGGGGGGCCTCGAAGGGTTCAAACCTACCCTGGGCTCGGCTCAACCACCAGGATGCCCTTTTCCCCAGACACGGGAAAGCCACGCACAGCCAGAAGTGGGCGGGCGAACCCGCATGGCTCGGGGTCCGTGGTGACGCCACTCACCAAACACCTGCTTTCACAGGTGCCCCCTGCGGGGGGTGAAGACCCGGAAGCCGCCTAAAGGTACGCTGTTGTCAAATGAAGGGCACGATTATTACCGCAACGTATGCAGTTGATATGTTCATATGCCAGTGGTCGTCCTTACATTTTCGTGATTATTGAAGCGGGATTAAGTGAGTCGTCCTTCGATATTTTGATCACTGTGCCCGGAGGCAGCCTCGTACGTCAGACGTAGCCTACGGCGGCCGTGTACGTCGAATGTCACATAAAATGATCGAGGCCATGATCGGAGTGTCTAGAATACCGTCCGGCGGCACCCTTGCAGAGCATTCAAATGCCGTGCGACGGCACTCCACTCACCCAACTCGTATAAATAGAGTTCTGAAAACGTATTTTTCGTAGCGGAGTGTGGCGTAGTGGTAGGATGTCTGTTTCCTGAGCAAGCGGTCCTGGGTTCGATTCCCGGTGCGGCGTAACTTCTTTTTTTTCATTTTATTTTGCCGACACATCAGGTGATATTTATATTTATTTTTTATGATTAATACAGAAAAAAAAAAGAATGTTGTCGCCGAAATTTCGCTGAACGAAATGGTATGGGACTTGGTTTCCAGAGGTGCATGGGGTGGGAAAGTCTGATGATTCAACTTTAAATAACTGTGTGCCTCTAAGAAATGTGACCTATTACTAAGGACTACACCTAGACAGTGCTTCCAACACCTTTTCATACTTAGCAGATGCTATATGTTTATGGTTGCTGTGATAACAAACTTATGCTTAATGAGCATGGCTAATGCTCTAGTCACTATGGGCAGTGGTCAAGAAAAGGCTAAGTGACAACTTATTTCAGGTGACAGAGGGAACCCATCCTTCGTTGAGTACAGCCCCAGCACTCTCAGCCAGGTTGACCATGAGCGCTGCAACGGAGCACGCCTGAGGGCCGAGCACGTCAATGTTCAAAAAGACTGTGAGTACGGTCGAGAGAAGTGTGCACATAAACTAAACAACTTATTAAAAGCATGTGTAGTTTCTTGTTACATAGCGTGCCACATCAAAACTAGTTGTTTCCTCCTATTGCAGTGCTTAGTTGGTGCAACAATAACAAATAATTAACCACTGTAATAACATTTCTGTTAAAAAAGCTTGTAAAATGTTGTAATTGCTTACACTAGCTTAACCACTGAAATGCGAAAAGTCATTGTTGTTGATTATGGGCTTTATGGCGCAAAGCTACTATGGCCATACTGCGCCAAGCTTGTTTAGTTGAAACATACTCAGGACTTTTTGATACAAATTATCTAAAAAAGGTTCATGTGACAAGGTTAAAAATCATAAAATTAAAATTACAACTGCAGTAGGAAGCCGGTTTTTCTTAAGTAACTTATGACACGATCAAACGGTACTATAGGAGTCTCCCCAATTAGCAGCGCTGGGTGAAAAGGAATCTGGTGTGAAAAAAACTCGGGGAAATGGGTACGTCGTTCTTGCTCAAGTCCTGGGCACAGCCACAAAATGTGTAAAACTGTTAATCGCTCCCCACAGTCATCACACAGGGGTGGGGCTTCCCCCCTGAGTAGATGTTTGTGGGTGAGGTAGGAGTGTCCAATTCTAAGACGACACAAAAGAACTTCATGGCGGCGGGTTTTGTGGGATGCACTCTCCCACATACCAAGAGCTGGTTTAATCCTATGAAGTTTGTTTTCGCATTCCAGATTCCACTCAGATTGCCATAGCTGGAAAACTAATGATTTTACTAAGGGCTTTATGTCTTGAAATGGAATCTGTGAAGTAGTTGGCAGTAGGTGCTTAGAGCTAGTGGCCAATTCGTCTGCTCTTTCGTTACCTAGGATTCCCATATGGCTAGGCACCCAGCAGAATTTTATGTCTCGGCCAAGCCGCAGACCACATTGTACCTTAAATCGGACAAGTTGTGCCAGTCTATTTTTACTTCCCTTCATTGAGCAAAGTGTGGTGAGCACACTTTGAGAATCCACGAATAAAATAGATTTCATCGTATTGCTGGCGAGAATATACTCCAAGGCCATCAACACCGCATAGAGCTCTGCCGTGTAAATACTTGCACATTCCTTGAGACGCTGAACCTGACTGAATCCTTCAGAGTAAACTGCTGATCCTACAAAATGCAATGATTTGGCACCATCGGAATAAAATTGGGAGTAGTTACCATACTTCTTCTGCAACTCAAAGAATTCTTGCTGAATCACCACTGGGGGGACGTTATGTTTGTTAAATCTAGTAAAATACCAATCACAAAAGACGGGCAACGTATTCCACGGAGTTTCATTTTCACCCTTCTGCAAAAGGTTGGTCTCGTCAAGGGTGAGGTCAAGAGATGTGCAAATGCCCTCAAGGCGAAGGCTTAAAGGCGGTACAACCCTGGGCTTATGTTCAAAAAGACGAGCAAACCGAGAATGTTGCAAAGCACCATAAGTTGGGTGATTTGAATTGGACAGAATTCTGGAAGCATAAGTCACAGCAAGATAACGTCGTCTGTGCCTAAGTGACATCTGATTAGATTCAGCGTACAAGCTAGGAATGGGCGATGTGCGGAAGGCACCTGCAGCGAGCCTTAAACCGAGATGATGCACAGGATCTAACATTTTGAGAGCAGAAGGTCTCGCTGAGTCGTTAACTATAGCACCATAGTCCAGACGTGACCGGATAAGGGAGTTGTATAGGCGTAGCAGACATATTCTATCGGATCCCCATGACCTGTGCGCTAAGGCTTTAAGAATATTGGCTGATTTAAGGCACTTCTTTTTCAGGCCCTTCAGGTGGGAAACGAAGAAACGTTATGCCCAAAAATTTATGCTCTGTTTTTACACTAATAGGAACCCTGTTTAAAGTCAGTTCCGGATCTAGAAACAGCCCCCGACGCAGAGAAAATGGCACACAGATAGTCTTCTCAGGAGAAAACTTAAACCCATTTTCGTCAGCCCACTTACTAATTTTGTTGATGGTAAGCTGCAGTTGCCGCTCACAGCTAGACAAATTACAAGAAGAAACCGAAATGTGAATATCATCCACGTAGAGGGAGTATGAAACGGAAGGTGGAATTACCTTTGACAACGAGTTAATCTTTACAGCAAACAAGGTGACACTCAATACACCTCCGTGAGGAACCCCGTTTTCTTGGAAGTACTGGTCGGACAGTGTGGTGCCAAGTCGAACTTGAAAGGAGCGACCTGTGAGAAAACTGCTTATACATCGCAACATGCGACCACGTACACCAGAGGCATACAAATCATGAAGGATACCATACCGCCATGTCGTATCATATGCTTTCTCCAAGTCGAAGAAAACAGAAACACAACGTTGCCTATTTACGAAAGCTTCACGTATAGTTGTTTCCAGACGGACTAAGTGGTCCAAAGTAGACCGCCCTTCTCGAAAGCCGCATTGATGATTAGCAAAGAAGTGGTTATGCTCCAAAATATATATTAACCGCCTATTAATAAGGCGTTCAAAGGTTTTGCCAAGGCTACTCGTTAACGCAATTGGACGATAACTACGTGGGTCCGAAGGGTCCTTCCCAGCTTTCAGCAAAGAAATTACATGCGCCCGTTTCCAGATTTAGGGAAAGTAGGCTGCTTCCCACAGATAGTTGAAAAAACCTAGTAGTGTGTTCTCGAAGTGCTCTCCAAGCACATTAGCAACATCTTTCAGCGAATTAGCAGGGGAGCTAAATAGAGGAATAACAAAGCAACGGTAATCCCCTTTGATTTTTTTGTGCCTATCCCAAACTTCCTTCTCCGAGACAAAACTATTTAGGGAGGAAATGTACTTGGTCCAGGACTTCCACTTAGCTTTTCTCCTAGTCCATCGGGCCTTTGCTTTTTGTCGTTTAAATTCTATCCTATTTGTAGAAGTAGGGTACCTTCGAAAGGTATCCCATGCCCTATGCTGCTTTTTCCTTGTGGTGGCACAGTCTTCATTCCACCAAGGCCTACACCTCTTGGGTAAATTTTCAGAGGTGCGAGGAATGGCGTCTTGGGCAGCACTTATGATTTGCTCCGTAACATACACTGTCGCTCCTTCGGGTGACAAACTCGCTAGAACTGTTGGATCCAGCACTGCATCAAGTTTAAAAAGTGCCCAGAAAGAAATGAATGTCATCAATATTTTGCAGGAGACTTCTATAATTCCACTGCATAAAACTATATGTATTCATGTTAAAATGACTTAAAGTAACAACAAACCAAAAAAGAAAACCTGCCCTAGGTGTCCTGGAGCGGTTTGGGTGGGGTTACTCGCGGATTAAGCTTTTTCTGGGATGACTTTTTAAGCCTGGCGTCCTCAGGTGGGACCGAACGAGGCGGAGGAGGTTCGCCAAGTTCCATCCGCTCCTCGTCAGGCTGAACGGCTGAGGGAGCAGCTGGTACGGGCACCTCCTTAGATGTGGAGGCCTCTCCTAAAGCCTTAAAACGAAACACACCCTCCTTCTTCCTGGGAGGGGTCCGAGTAACCAAGGCAGGCGCATCGTTCGATGGCCTGTCCTTTGGAATAGAAGAGGCACCAGTGCCTTCTCCCTGAGGCGGGTGTTGCCGCCTCTCCTCTTGTCTCCCCTCCATTAGCACAGAGGCATCCCTTGCCCCTGCACCATCTGGAGGCCCCTGTGGTTTCTTTGGTTCCAACGACAAACGGGGTCGTGGAGCGAATCTTTGTGAGGCAGGGGGAGGTGGTAGAATCACCAGGTCATTAGGACAGACCTGGGTTCCTACCGAAGACTTTGATGGCACACCCCCTGCACGTGCCACCAAAGAGTAAGGCCCCTTCTGGAGACAATTGACGGAGCATTTCATAGTGTATCCCATCAGGGCCCGGAGCCGACCTCTTCTTGGAGCCCAAAGCCACCTCTAGTTCTTGCATTGTGAAAGGAGTGTTGTATGGCTCAGAGCTACAACCGGACATGGGTATACGGTGACACTCAGCACTTGATTTAAAACGTTTAAATTCCGTCCGATAATTTCGGGAGCTAGAAACATTCTCGAAGTGCTCTCCAAGCACATTAGCAACATCTTTCAGCGAATTAGCAGGGGAGCTAAATAGAGGAATAACAAAGCAACGGTAATCCCCTTTGATTTTTTTGTACCTATCCCAAACTTCCTTCTCCGAGACAAAACTATTTTGGGAGGAAATGTACTTGGTCCAGGACTTCCACTTAGCTTTTCTCCTTGTCCATCGGGCCTTTGCTTTTAGTCGTTTAAATTCTATCCTATTTGTAGAAGTAGGGTACCTTCGAAAGGTATCCCATGCCCTATGCTGCTTTTTCCTTGTGGTGGCACAGTCTTCATTCCACCAAGGCCTACACCTCTTGGGTAAATTTTCAGAGGTGCGAGGAATGGCGTCTTGGGCAGCACTTATGATTTGCTCCGTAACATACACTGTCGCTTCTTCGGGTGACAAACTCGCTAGAACTGTTGGATCAAGCACTGCATCAAGTTTAAAAAGTGCCCAGTCGGCTTTGTCCAGTTTCCACCTAGGGGTTGGTTTTAAAATAGTCGGCAGAGGAACAAGGCTTTCAATTACAACCGGGAAATGATCACTCCCGAAAGGATTGTTTAAAACCTTCCAAGAAAAACAGGAAAGTAATGATGGTGATGAAATGGAGAGGTCGATGGATGTGAAGCAATTATGAGTGGAACTATAAAATGTTGGTTCTTTCTTATTTAAAAGACAGACGTCCGAGGACAGTAAAAATCTTTCTACAACAGCACCACGAGAGTCAAGGCGCTTACTGCCCCACATGGGACTGTGAGCGTTAAAATCACCACATATTAAAAAAGGCATTGGAAGTTGCTGAACCTATCCTTGAAGTTCATGAAGATGCAGTTGACGATGAGGTGGTAAATACAAGGACACAACCGTAATGAGACGATCAGCAAGAACACGTACTGCGACTGCTTCTAGTGATGTACGCAGAGGAACTTCCACACACGCTATGCCACTCCGTACAACGATGGCAACGCCACCAGAAGAGAGGTCTGAATCCCTATCCTTTCTAAAAACGCGGTGACGATTAAAAACGTTAGTATGGGTGTTGTTAAGATATGTCTTCTGCAAGCACACAGCAATGGGCTGTAGCTCATCCAGAAAGAAATGAATGTCATCAATATTTTGCAGGAGACTTCTACAATTCCACTGTATAAAACTATATGTATTCATGTTAAAATGACTTAAAGTAACAACAAACCAAAAAAGAAAACCTGCCCTAGGTGTCCTGGGGCGGTTTGGGTGGGGTTACTCGCGGATTAAGCTTTTTCTGGGATGACTTTTTAAGCCTGGCGTCCTCAGGTGGGACCGAACGAGGCGGAGGAGGTTCGCCAAGTTCCATCCGCTCCTCGTCAGGCTGAACGGCTGAGGGAGCAGCTGGTACGGGCACCTCCTTAGATGTGGAGGCCTCTCCTAAAGCCTTAAAACGAAACACACCCTCCTTCTTCCTGGGAGGGGTCCGAGTAACCAAGGCAGGCGCATCGTTCGATGGCCTGTCCTTTGGAATAGAAGAGGCACCAGTGCCTTCTCCCTGAGGCGGGTGTTGCCGCCTCTCCTCTTGTCTCCCCTCCATTAGCACAGAGGCATCCCTTGCCCCTGCACCATCTGGAGGCCCCTGTGGTTTCTTTGGTTCCAACGACAAACGGGGTCGTGGAGCGAATCTTTGTGAGGCAGGGGGAGGTGGTAGAATCACCAGGTCATTAGGACAGACCTGGGTTCCTACCGAAGACTTTGATGGCACACCCCCTGCACGTGCCACCAAAGAGTAAGGCCCCTTCTGCAGGAGGGAGAACCGCTTCCTGGCTTCGGGGAACGAAATGTTCTCTTTTACTTTGAGTGTTATAATTTATTTTTCTTCCTTCCATTTCTTGCAAGATCGAGAATAAGCAGGGTGAGGTTCAGAGCAATTGATGCAGCAAGGTGGATTTGAGCAATTCTCTGCAGGGTGATCATTCTTGCCACACCTGGCACATGTTGTCTTTCCACGGCAGCTCTGAGCGCTATGGCCATACCTCTGGAAGTGAAAGCAACGCTGAGGGTTTGGCACATACGGCCGTACTCTACAGTTCAGATATCCTGCCTTGACCGATTCTGGGAGCGCTCTCAGCTCGAAAGTGAGAATAACATTCTTTGTCTTAATCTCTTGACCGTCCCGGCGAAAAGAAATTCGTTTGGCAGCTATAACTCCTTGGTCACGCAGGCCATCGACAATTTCATCTTCGGGGGATTCTAGAAGGTCATCTTCTGATATTACGCCTTTAATAGTGTTCAGGGTGCGGTGGGGTGATACAGTAACCCTGTAGTCAGAAACCAAGTTAAGTGCCAGCAGGTCTGAGCTTTGTTTAGAGGTTACAACTTCAATGAGGAGATCTCCAGATGGCATTTTTTTCGCTTTAAAATTCTTTCCGATCACAGATTCAAGGGTTTTTGAAACAAGGAAAGGGGATAGCTTCGATAAGGGTTTTTCCGTTTCCGAGTGCATGACGAGAAATCGAGGGAACTTCTCCATGGGTGCAAATGCTTCTCTAACGTGTACTTCGGTCCGGACCCTTTTCAGGGTCCGATCAGGTTTTTGGTTTAGTTTGGAACCCATAAGAAATGGGAAGGCATTCGGCATCTGTAGCGCACCACCCACCACGGAGCCCAACATGGGGATAGGTAATGCGCCATAGCAATAAAGGTTTTGCTGACGACATTACGCTATCAGTGCTGCCAAGACACTATAACCTAGTGTGGGTCCAGACAAGGGGTCTATCGCCACCCAAGGTTAGCCCTCGCCGCCAAAGATGGTGAATATGAATGCAGGAAGAGTAGAGAAAAGAGAAAGATAGGAGGGGATAGTAGAAGATATGGCGACTGACTGAATCATCCTGGTCGGGCCAAGCCAGGACACCCGTCTACGGGAAGCGGGGCCGAAGTGGTGTGTTGCCTCATCCGGGGGGCCCCGAAGGGTCCAAACCTACCCCGGGTTCGGCTCAACCACCAGGATGCCCTTTTCCCCGGACACGGGAAAACCACGCACAGCCAGACGTGGGTGGGTCTTAGCCACTTTTTACTCAGGGTATGTGGTGTCGCCGATGTGGCTGGGGTCCGTGGTGACGCTACTCACCAAGCACCTAGCACCTAAGGTGCAGGCGCCCAATGCGGGGCTCGGGGTCCGTGGAGACGCCACTCTCCAAACACCTGCTTTCACATGTGCCCCCTGCGGGGAACGAAAAGTCATGGAATAACAGTTTGTAAAGGTAACGGCAGGTAGCTCCACCGTATCATGATGTCGCAGAAATGCCTGGGCCTGCATCTGTTGAGGTTTAACATCACGCAAGTCAATTTGAACAATGGCTAGGCTGCTGAAAGGACACATGATTTATTAAAATTCACACGGGGCGTGGTAGAGGGTACAAAAAGGATAGGCATTTATTTCGATATTTAGCATTCCTCATTCTATGGAGTCACGTGTACCAGTGGCATCTATAGTCGGTTACAAGTTAAGAAGGTAGGAGAAGCTCCTCCCACAAGCGTGGTGCGCCGGTTTCAAATCCCTCCGCAATCGAAAGAAGAGTTCACTGGAAACGCTCCTTGTTCCGCTTCAATGGATAGATAATGGCCACAGAGTGGTGCCAACTTATCTCCGACCCCCACTTTTTAAGAAAGCGACCTTTGTATTCATCGGAGAAGGAACCGAGCCCCTGAAAGCAGCCTTTGTATCAATCGGAGGGGGACGCTAATCCCCGAAAGTTGTCTTTGTTTGCATCGGAAGGGGGAAGACTTAATCTCCCTCTCGTGGTTTCCACAATGCAAAGTCAAAGTCGAGAGATAAAGCAAATATGTACAGAAAGGCACGACCCTCCTCGCGCGTTGGCCGCAACGTCACGGAAACGATGGGACGCTATTGGATGCGGAGGTGGCGGAGGGATATACGATTCCCTTTGAGGGGCATTTGCCGCTACCTTCTTGACTTGTAACCTACTATAGCTAGTCACAGTACCAAGGAAATGGTGGTATTTATGGTGATTGTTTATGGTTTAACTTGATTGCTATCTTTTAGGTGAACAATATGGTGCAGTGGCACTTTACAATAGCAGAATCAATTTGAAACTGGTTTTGCAATTCAAATTAATCGTAGGATTGTTTTGTGGGCCATTTGCATTTCTCAGCACTTTTATTGCATTACATGGTAGGTTCATTGATTTAACCAGCACGTTATACACCAGTTACACTTGGTTACACTCAGCACATTCGATTAACAAGAGCAGCCCATCTTACAACACATTGAGGAAATACATTGACCTGCACTTCTCTGCACCGCACTACACTTCTCTGCACTGCTGGAGGCTGGTAGACATAAACTGAACAAGCTTAGTGCTGCTTCAGTCTCGATAGTTGCAGAAGGTCAAGGTAATGCAGGACTGGTTCAGCCCTTTTTAATTTATTTGGGTGTTCCATCGTCAGCAAATGTTTTATTGCACTGATCATTCAACACAAAGCATTGACAACAGTGTAATTACAATGTGATCTTTAAACATTGTCGAAACAAAAGAACTAACAACAAATATCGGATGACATGCATGTTGCAGCTCAGTTCGAGACCGTTCTGTGCGTTGTCCTATTTTTGTTCCTACGTCTTGTGTTTCCACGGTGTTGAAGAGCTAGTCTTAGCCTTTCCTGCTATTTTATGTGAAGCTCGTTAAAACCGTCTTCACTCATTTCAGTGATTGAGCACTGTAATTAAATCATTACTACAACTGATGTATGGAGAGTGTTCGAGATAATTCCTTCATTCATGTGGATAACCATTCGCACGCATATGAAACACATTCAACGTATTGCTCATTTACTCGCAACACATTCAGGTGACGGTGTGTTCTCCTGTGGAGCTGACAGCGAGGCAACAGTGACCTGTGGGGATGACAGCGAAGCAACTCTGTCCTGTGAGGATGACAGCGAAGCAACACTGACCCGTGATGATGAGAATGAAGCGACATTGTCCAGTGAACAGTGGAGCGAAGCAGCGGAGTCGTGCGAGGAGCTCAGTGACAGTGACTACGATGCAGAGTGTAGGTTTTGAATTTACACCGATATCATGTAGTTGTTTCATCCTTCAAGTTTATTTTGATATCTGACTGCCTTAAAAGATATAACTTGTTTCATTTGTTTGTACTTTGAAGCAAGTTTAAGTTCAGCAACAATGTTTGTCACTTTGTGCATTTTTATTAGGTACACTCAGACGAAATTATTGTTCATGCCGGCAGAGAAAACTTTCTTTTACGCTTGCCATTGTGCAAAATTCAGTCTAAAATCGTTAAAATAAATCTGGTTACGACAGTAATTTGAAGTGGTTACGACAGACATTTGAAATTTGGTAAGTTTTACTATCTGTGCCATTGATTCACTTTCGTATCTCCATGCTACATATACTTTTACGACAGACTGCAATCTTGGTCACTATCAAGGTATCTTATAACTAGTTTAGACTGCACTTCTGCTAAAACTTTGGCTATGATGCAAGGATGGGTGACATAGCTTGTCTTTTGTCAGTAAAGATTCGACTATGCATTTACCAGTAATTCCACTGGTATTCAAAATGCACCATTCTGAATCTCGTTGCATCTCACAACAGAGTGTGATATTGAACCAAGGTGTCCCAAAACCAGTGACTAAGAGTTATGTCATACTTGTTGCCACCTTCTGTCAGGCGAGGCTACAAAGCGTAGCTTTGGCTGCAACAAAACGGACACCTCGTTTCTGTGCCAACGACCTCTATCAATATAATTTATTTATTTGAATACGCGGACATACTTTTTCTCGGCATTGTTTTCTTTTTTGTAGTTGAAATCGACCTCTAACGAGTAAAATGTCTTAGCCCATCAAGCAAACCGAAACGCACTGCAGCACCCGCTGCTTCTCCGAGCACACCGGTGCGATACAGCGAGGCTTGACCCAGGAACACTGTTGATAAATGTGCTCTCCATTCCGTCCTATATCATAAGTTTTCCTGGTGTGTTTTGTGATCAAATGCGTACTTTCACGACCGTCACGAGTTGAGATGGCCTGGTTAGTGGTTTCCATGCTAACATCATATTTGCTCTCATTTTATTTAGGGACCGTGGAGTCGCTGCTTACCACAGGATCACCCTTCCAAGCAGATTCGTGCGTTCAAGTGGACACCCTATTGAAGCAGAAGCAAGGGCCCCGAATTTCGTTGTCGATGGTAAAGTCCGACAAAGAGCTTGTCGTTCTCTCGGGTGTGGGTTCACTACAGTTGATGAAAAACATTGTAACAGAGTTCGACAATGTGAGAAAGCAGATGAATTTGAAGGCTCGCCTTCTGTGTTCGGGTGAACTTGTTTTGATGGTTATGGTGAAGCTCTACCACAACGTCTCTATTAGCTTCTTGGCTTTTTTGTTTGGTGTTCACAAAACAACTGCATCCGAAAACCTGAAGACGGCAATCTGTATCCTGAGTCACGTGCTTGGTGCAGCCGTCTTCATTCCATCCGACGACTCAATCGAGGAAAACCTTACTGTGTATTTTAGAAAATTTCCTCGCACTAAGATCATCCTTGACTGTACAGAGATAGCCATACAGAGGCCAGCTGACCTGACATCTTGAATAATCACTTACAGCCACTACAAAAAGACGTACACGGCAAAAGTGCTGATTGGGTGTGCCCCAACTGGCATGATAACCTTTGTAAGTAACGCTTATGGAGGAAGAACTTCCGACTGCTTCATCACAAAGGAATCGAAAGTTCTCGAGAGGTGCTCACCACTTGAGCAAGTCATAGTGGACAAAGGGTTTTTAATTGACAAGCTGTGCGATGATGCCAGAGTAGAACTCGTTCGACCACCTTTCCTGAGGAACAAACAACAAATGTCGTGCAGAGATGCAGTGCTGAATCAAGACATAGCCCGCGCGAGAGTGCACGTCGAACGTGCAATTCAAGACTTTAAAGTGTTCAGAATACTCCAGCAGCGCTTTCCAACGCACCTGATGCCCCTCTTTGACGATGTTATGAAATTGGTGGCAGGAATTGTGAACCTTTCGCCTCCAATTTTTGCCGATGACAAGTTTTTGTAATGATAAAGAAATAATGGGACGTAAACACTAAATATCACCCTTGTTTGTCATAAATAAATGAAGGGATAACACTAAACGAAATCCGTAAACAAGGAAGCCCTTTGTTTCGGAACCAACTCGGTCCCTTCGTCAGTGGTAGACTGCGGCTATGGCCGTCGAGAAGCATTATTTTTTTTGTTTTCTTGAACCACCGTACAAGAAGAAAACAAAAAATGATGCTCCTCGACGACCACAGCCGCAGTCTATCCCTGACGAAGGAACCGAGTTCGTTCCGAAACGTAGGGTTTTCCTATTTACGGATTTGGCTATTGTCATCTCTTTATTTATTGTAGCACCCCAACCAGAGACTTCTCTCAAATGTTCACATTCAATGTCATGCCATATCTAGCCAATGAAGGGACATACTAAAGACTCCAAGTACAATTGTTTCTCATGTTGTCATGAGACCATGTGTGAGGGGTTCTTGTTTAATGCCTCAAAAGTGAACACAAAAACACGGTCTCTATCATAACATTCCTTTCAGAGCACGGAACAAGTACTCCTAGTAAATGAAGCGGACCGCCTCGACACATTCATCGAAATATTTTTGGTCGAACTTAATGTTTACCAGCTTCCAGACCGTATCTGACTCATAGACGAAGTAGTCACAGCTGTCGGTACCTGTGACTCCCATACCGATCTGTGTCTGGGTGTAGTTGCATGATATCGGGTCCTTTCCATTTTTACGAAAAGAGTTGCTCACTACATTTGGGTATTTCACCTCTAATAGATTTCTTCTGCCTGGGCGGCACTGGCATTTATATGTGACTATGCCGTCAGGGGAACATCCTAGGAAGGGCATCTCCTCCCATACCATGAAACCCATGTTGTCAATCCTGGCGCAGTGACCATCCTTAGTTAGTACGTTAAGGTACTTCAGCTTGGCTGTCCCTTCGTTCTCCTGACCCCTCTTCATGGAGGCAGATTGAAAAGTGTTCAGCCTCAGTACTTGATTGAGCAGACCACCAACATTGTGTGGTCTAGGATGTATCGCCGTTTTTTTTACAGACTCCGCCCATGTGCGGAATGAGTGGCAGAATGATGCCGTGGCCATGCCCTTCCTGTACAGCATCCACTCGGGCTCTGCAGCTTGTGCTTTTGTTCTACGCTCAATTTCTGCAATGACGTCCTTGGTTAGTACACGCTTTAGCACTGTCAGGACGTTCTGGAGCTCTTCTTCTGGCATTCGCCGCAGTACTTCCAGCAGGCTAGGTGGACGAGATGCCACCACAGAAGAGCATGATGCTCCACTCGCCTGTCCTGAAATGCAGTATATACTTTTATTTGTGCCAAACCATTTATTCAAGGACATTATCTAGTTGTTGGCAGATTCTTTTCAGCAATCTGGATGTCCTAGTTCTATCTGCCTGAATGGTTTCCAGGAATATGGGTAAAACATTTCGGGAAAGTGCACTAAATGCATGACCCGATGCAGACCAACACATGTTGCGCTCACATGATGAGATGTCAACAGGCTTTACATCAGGTCTGTACTCAGGTTTCATTTTATGTGGAAAAGCTTATTGTATGTAGACCTCCTCTGTAATGATGCAGTATCGTTTGGCACTGCACCATGGTTATGTCATGCTATTGCAAAATTCCACGAGGTTGAAGGAATAAAGGTTGCCTTCATGAATTTGACAAGTAAACCAAATCTTACCCGCGTGTGGCCGTTTCCGCTCGTGGATTGCATTCGGGCACACATATGGGAGGTCTTTTTTCAGTCGGCCAAGAATGCCAGTTGTTGCGGTACCCCGAGGACTTAGTTGCAAATACCCAAAAGAGGCTGATCACCGCCTCACGGGCACCGCCAGCCGCTCCTGTTCCTCGCAAAAAACGTTTTGCAGTTATCCCCTACTCGCACAACACCGCTCACCGCCTTAAGGGACTCGCCTCTCGCTTTGAGGTAGGGGTAGTGTTTAGCTGCAAGCAAAGGCTTCAACAAATGTGCAGAATGGTGAATAACCCACCCTCCGCGACCCAATGCAACAAAAGCACGGACAGCAGTTTGTTAAGTGTAAGAAGGAGGTAGTCTATTCCATCCCTTTCTCGTGTGGGGGGGAGTATATAGGGCAGACCGGCAGGTGCCTAAATGACCGCCTGAGGGAACACTCGCGGGAGGTGAGCGAACCCCCCGACGACTCCATGCACCCAATAGTCGCACACCGTAAGACGTGCGGCGGATGTTCACCCAGATACGAAGGCACGCGCGTATTGGGAGGACACCGGCAGAGATTTGGCAGGGAGGTCGCCGAGTCGTACGCAATTAAGAGCTCAATCACTAACGTTGCTTCGGCTTCTCTGGCCCCTTCCGACAGGGAGATGAAATTCCTCCGTCCCGAACTGGACGGAAGGGACCAGAGGCCTTGAGGGAAGGCCGCGAACAACCCGTTTTTTCCCCCTCCTCCTCCTTCAACCCCCCCCCCTTTCCTTCTCTGCTCTCTCCCCTGAACGTGCTCGAAGGCCGTCGTTTGAACGGAGACGAAATAAATGTCATTGAGAGTTGAAAGAGTTGTATGCGTCTGTTTTTGTCCCGAATTTTGTGTTTATGCTTTCCGATTCTTTAAGTATATTTACCAACACGCTCGTTTTTAATATTATTGAAATAGAAATCGCGCGTTTAATAATGGTTACATGCCGTAATATTTAAATGTATTAATATTAAGCACCATTTTTATTACACCAATTGCAATTAAGCTCAATTTTTCCCATTTTCATCCTTTTTAGTGCGTAAGCCTCATCTACCTTTAGGTATGCCATCGGCATCACCATCTCCTGCGCCAAAACGCTGGCCGCTACAGAAGAGTGGTTGCGTTGTTGCTGTTATTGCCGATAGCGTTTATTTATTACCTTTATCTCTCGGATTAATATATTACTTGTAACAAAGCTCTGCGACGAGGACAAAATGGAGCGCGAGCTGGACGGGCTCCTTTTGCGCAGCTGCTAGTTAAGAAAATAATTGGGGTTGTGTGGATATTTATACAGCGAGTCGTTGGTCAGCCATTTTTAATGTTGCGACGAGTCACTCGCTGTAGATGAGCAATTTAGCCAGTGCAGTACAACCGCTAGCCTGGGGTCTTTAACGTGCACCACGCAGTAGTGACACACGACCGCACGCCGGTACGATGCTCATCCAGATCGAAACGGGCAGGGGTGGGGATTGAACCCAGGATCCCTGGGTTCTGCAGCGCGAGCTTTCGCTCCACGTGCTCCGAGCTGGTGTGCGCTAGCCCACTCGGCCACCGACCGAAAAGAGCGCGAGTAGAGCGTAAATGGTGGGTTCGCCCAATCTTCGAGAAGCGAAGAAAAGAAGGACTTTACCATACTGCGGTAAGCTCCTCTCACGTGACTTATGTGCATTCGCATGCATAACACTTTGTGATTTCTTCACTTCAGATGAAATGTATGAGAGACGGCGACGTCGACTTCTTTGCGAGGTTTTACCGCATCACGCCTCCGACTTTTGATGAACTGCACGACATGGTGAAGGAGGACCTGACACGACAGTTCTTCATCCGTGAGCCGCTTCCATCGGAAGAACGCCTTGCGATTGCACTGAGGTATCGTATTCTCAGAAGCTGCCTCTATTGTTTACATGTGGGTCAGATATTCCGGTCTAGGGTGATAGCCATTTCTTTAAGTCTGCCTGCGCGTCATGTATCAACAATATGGGAATGAAAACTTCCCATTCGCATCACATAGCCCTTCCAACGAACGACAGCTAGCGACGAAGGTTACAATCAGTCAGCCAAACTTGCGTAGACTGGTCGTGTGAAGTAATATGCATCAATGAAGCGAGCAAAGGTTGCACTCTGTATTTCATTCTGTTCTATTGCAGCTACCTATCATCTGGCCAACAGATCAAGGACGTGGCCCTGCTATACAGGGTTGGGCTGGAAACAGCGCGACAGGCAGTCCATGTCACGTGCCGGGCCCTGTGGGAGAGGCTGCACCAACCATTCATGAAGGTACGTTCTGCTAACTTGATGTGATATGTTTCACATTTCTTTGTAAATAGGAAAACATTAAAACATGGTTATGCTTGAAGCGAAAAAAGTCAGTGACGTAACTCTATTGATAAAAATTTGTAGACTGCAGTGATATAAAAAACAGTCATTTATAAAAATGCAAACAGGTGGGTTTATCAACCTACAAAGAACACTAACAAATCTACTACAGATCGCAACCATGCTAACACGAAAAAAACCATGAAAAAGCTGCAATTCATACATTATTGTTACCACAATTACTCAGTTGGAAAGGATACTTGGTGAGAGATCTGACAAGAGCCTCGAGTCCGGGACCTCCCCCTCCATTTTCGGCAGGGGGTCGAAGACCCCCCGTTGTACCCGAGGTTACTCTTAGTCCTGTGCTTAGAGAACAGAGTCCTGGTAAATTGTAAGAATACATAGCTGCAGATGTGTCGGTTTAATGTTTTCGAAAAAGAACAAATAGAGCCCCCCCCCAAAAAAAAAAACCCATTACTTTTAACTTTTTTTTTTTAGCAGCATAGTGTTTGGAAGTTTGTTTGGGGGGTTGCGGGAGGGACTACAGTGGGGGAGGTACAAATGCTGAAAGCACGTGTGTTTGTGCACCGAATGCTCTGCCATAGCACCAGCGCCACGGCGTTCATTTTCGTTGCCTGCGGCGCCGCTATCGTAGTCGCTCTTCTATTAACACGCACACATAAGCGCCTACACAATGCGTACCCTCGCAGGCGTACACGATCTGTACGTACAAGTGCGTGCATCCACAATATGGGTGAAGAGGTTTTAATGAGCTCTTTATGCCCACAGATTGATTAATCCAAGTAATAATAGCAAGAAAACAAAGAAAGATGCTCGCTTTAGTGACTATGAAGCACCGTAGTCAACATGTGTAACAGTGGCAAGCAAGCTGCCATGCCGCGCAACTTGTGAGCTATTCATACTGGGCGAAAATAGAGCGGGCCTCAGCGGGTACGTGAAAATTAGCATCAGGCCGGGCCGGCTGTCTAAAAGAGCTACCAAACTGCAGGCGGGGCCAGGCTTAAGTGACATGAACAGCCTCTACCTGTGCTCGAGCTAGGAGAGACCCCCCCCCAGACTGGAGGGAGACTTTAAGCCCTCTCTGCATGTGAAAGAAAGGAACAAAATGGACATGAACAGGATGAGACGTCTTTCTAGGTGCTTAATTTTCCCCAGAATGTAAGCATTTCATTTCAGCAAGCATACTTTCATAAGAATTGATAGATTGGGTTGCTACATTCCATGATACAATGAAGTGCCAAAAACACTTTAAACAAGAATGTTTTGCAACTTGATTTTGTCCTTGTAACTTGCTTTTCTCCTTGTTTAAAATTTAGTGACCTTTATTGTGTGAAGCATGCTTCTTCTTTATCAAGTACCCTCTTCCAACCTGTTTCTCTACTTCAGCCTTTTTTGGAATATGTCAACAATCACTCTTTTTGATCTTGGCTGTGGGAAACTTCACATTTTTTTATGGCCACTTGTCACACTTCATAAGGCATGTTAGGTTCCGCTAATGGCTTCTCTTTGTAGCCTCCTACTGAGGCTGAGTGGGTGGAGATCACGGAGGAGTTCAGGCGGAGGTGGCAGTTCCCCAACTGCCTAGGAGCTGGCGATGGCAAGCACGTTGGAATCACTTGTCCCAAGGACTCTGTCAGCGTTTTCTACAATTACAAGGTGTGTATCACATAAACAAGATGTCTAAATAAATCATGTTGTACAAATTGGAGAATGTGGTAAAGAAAAGACAAACTATGAAGTGGGAGAAAAAGACACAGGAGGATTACAGCTCAGCATCATTTTTGAAGAAGGGTAACATTCCAGCATCAGTTTTTGAGAAGAAATCTGTGGAACCTCTCAACTCACTCTTTCTTGAATGGGTGGGTAACATTGAAAAAAAATAAGGAAGACTATCGTCACTATCCTGAAGGATGATATAAATTCCCTGGCGAGACAGTGAACCAAACAAGATCAACATTAAGTATAAAGCTTCCCCCTAAAGATCACAAACCAGAAATGTCTTTCCGCGCAAGTAATCAACCAAAATAAAATTTGCAGCATATTGCCTCTAAATTTCTCTGAGGGCAGAATGTAGTGTGTCTGGAAAAAAGTATTGTGCTAAGAAATTCAGAACTAATTGATGTTAAGATCTTACCCTCTTGCTTGTGTCGTATTCTTCTGCTTCCAAGTTTCTCTTTTCCTTACCGCAGCCTCGGGTTCAGATCACATTGATTGCACTCATTGTGTGACTTATCCCTGGGCAGTTTGCCTGAGACAGTAAGGTTTTACACGTTTACAGACATTCCACAACCATATCCCCCCCCCCCCGACATTTGTGGAGGTGTTTTTGGAATTTACGAGTGTCGTGTTGCCTAAACTCAACGTCCAATTGCGACATATTATGTGTGTCTTTAACAAATGCAGACCTAAGATCTATCGGTATAACACTGCTCCAGCCAAGCACATAGGCAGGAGTTCTTTTTTGAGGGGAGGCCCGTCGTTGTTAGTTTGGCCTGGGTGAGGGGGAGGGCGTGCCATCAAATTTTGTAGGTGGTCCCGAGAACCCTGGGCCTCACCCCTGGGTATGTGCCTGGTTCCAACATCGAACTCCACTCTGTCTGATGCACACTTTTTCGATGTGCACAATAACCTCGTGAGTCTCCTTCCACCATCAGGAGGCTACCAATTTACACAGTGACATTTGCTAAGTACTGTGGCTGGCAATTTAAGTCACAGTTATTTCAAGTACTCTTCAAAACGCATGGTATTTAGCATAGTTTCTCTGCACAGTAGAATTTCACCTCAAATCGAGTCGTCGAAATATTTTATGGGAAGCTCGTAGCTGGTAAAGTATCGCATTAAGTTTAATTTAAGAGGGGGCAGTCTAAAGGCTTGTCTAGCCTGAAGGTGTTGCAAACTAAGATCATGGAACTCGGTGATGTTGTCCTTACAGTGAATGCTTTGATGAACTAAGTTTGCCTACTCTTGTTTCAGGGCACCTACTCCATAGTCCTGATGGCTATGGTAGACAGCAAGTACAAGTTTGTGCTTATTGACGTCGGTGTAGAGGGACGACAAAGTAATGGCGGCATTTTCAAGGCCTCCGAGATTGGTCAGGGCCTGGATCAAGGCACACTCAACCTGCCGAAGCTGGGAGTGCTCCCAGGGTGTCAAAAGCCACGCCTGGCACCCTATGCATTTGTGGGCGACGAAGCTTTTCAGCTTCGCACTGACTTTCTCCGCCCATATCCGGCGAAAGGTCTTGCTGATGAGAGAAGGGCCTACAACTACAGACTCAGTCGAGCTCGGTTGGTTCATGCCAGAGCCGTATATGGAAAGAGTTTGGCCAGTCTATGATCTCGCCGCCATAACGCCCCCCTCCCAAGTGAGCCAGTCAGCCCGCGGCACAGAGCGAGAGGCGCAAGCGCATGCGCGTGAACTCCCGGCTGCTCCCAGCTGCGCGCGGAGGGCTGCCATTTTCATTCATCCGCCCGGCGGAATGCATGGGATTGACATCAAAATTTCGGTTTTCTCTTTTGATTTGGCAGGCTCTGGCAAGAAAATGATATAGTGTTATTCCTCGGTGGCTTAAAGAGCTAACGAATAAAGTTTCTCCATGTTTAAACGCACACTTTTATTTAGGCGAAAAAGAAATAAGCCCGTAGCAGACAACTCGTAGCCTCAACAGTGCTCGGCGCGCCGACAGCGTCGGATCAAAACGGCGGTCGTTTTCTCTTTGCTCCCTTCTTTCTCTCTCGCTCCTTCGGTACTCTCCTCCCCTTCTTTCACTTTTCTCCTCTCCAGCACCTTCGTCGCCACACCCACTGGCCACACTCCCCCCATATACGGCTCTGGTTCGTGTTACACAATCAAACCACCAGACAGAAAATTGTGGTGCAATGCATGTTTTGATAACTGCTATAGATAAGAAGTTGGAGTCAAGGGTAATTAAAATCTTTGCACTAAGACAACCTTGCTAAATTGGCAAACTCTGAGCACATGAACACAGTCTTAAAAGGACACTGAAGACAATTTGCATGTTCTATTTAAAATTGAAGTATATGTCAGGAGTTTCCCAGGCTATGTTGACCATGTTCTAACCGAAACTGAACTTCCATCTGGCACAAATCATGAAAGCAGTCCTCTTAATAATCATACTGTGAGCAACACTTCTCAGGGTGTCTAGTGACCGGGAAAACCGGGAATTGTCAGCGAGATTTTAACTACCGGGAAAAATCAGGGAATTGTCAGGGATATTGTAAAATGAGAGCCCAGTCAAGGAAAATGAGACGGCAACGCCATCGAGTGCCCTGAGCAAAGACTTGAGGACTGGGGGGGGCAGAAAAATAGGCAATAAGTTCTGCTTAGAGCGGAGCGCGGGCTCTACTCACCCGATGTAATGTGTGCTACCCGACGCAAAATGGAACGGCCGACAAATCCAGTCTAAGCCTTGGATTGGATTGGATTGATGGAGCAACACTAGGAGCCATCCTGTTAGAGCTACTAGATTCAGGCCGTGTTCCAAAATTTACTCGATCTTGCTCCAGGGCAAGGGTTCTGTACCTTGGCGTTCTATAACCTACCCGCGTCCAGCGTTTTTCAATCGGCGTTGTCACGTGACACGACCCGCCGGAGTAACTCAGATCCATTTGGGTAAGATTTGGAACACAGCCATAGTAACAAATGAAAAAGCCGCAGACCCCAATCCAAGCCAAAAGTACCCGAAAGTGCATCTGGCGGCTTTGCCGCCATTCGGTTATTGACGTGCGTAGTTGAGCGTCGTATTTCCGGAAGCAGCCTCTTCACTGCAATGTCTGCGTCAAGAAAGTGCTTGTTTAATCCGGACTGGACAAACCCGAATATTTCGGATTGTGAAAAATTATCCTCACAGTGCTCAATGCTCAATTCCTTGTGTTGCAATTGTCTTGTATATTTAACCGAATTGTTTTATATATTTAAGTGGTCAGGGAATTTCACCTGAAATTGTCAGGAAAAGTCAGGGAATTACAAAATAATAATTTGCTAGACACCTTGCTTCTATTTTGGGGGACAAAAATCCAGTTAGTTTTTATTTTGCCAGTTTATTTGCAGATGCAAGCACAGGAGTTCACAAAAAGGATAGTGACATCTTTTGGCGTATTGCAAGTCCTGAACATCTTGAGAGTGGGCTATCCAAGGAGGTTATAAGTACTAGGAGGGGGCACATTGCAATATGTGTGAAGCCTAGTCATAAAAAGTTTAAACGATGTTGTGCCAAACGTGGCCCAAGATCTCTCTGGCAATTGGTGCGCGTGGCATGTCACGTGCGAGATGGATGGTTGATTGTAGCAGGATTCCTTGCAGGCTTGCACGCGCTCCGTCCGGTAGGTTTTATCAGATCGAAGGCTAGACGGGAAGCAAGCAGCTCCGTCCGGTAGGTCGCTTGCTGGGCCGGTAAGTGAGGAGGGTAAAGAGGAAAATGAGAAAGAGGCGAGGCGTCAAGGGAGCTTGGCTTGTGGAGGCCACACTGCTGATGTCATGCCCCTTCCTACCCTTCTAATCTTCCAATCGACAACACTCGTTTGTCGATTGTGCCCAAGCACTGCAGACACTGCCGCAAGGCAAGCTGTCTTGAATTTTCAATTTCAATGAGCTTGGTCACACTGAGCAGGATGCCGCAGATGACCTCAAGCTCAGCATACACCGGATGTGCTCAACTCGGGAGCTCATCACTGTGCAAACTTCCACTTCCTTCTCTAATTGCACTATCTTGAGTTTAGCGCTCTAGCAGCATTGTAGTCTACTACGAGGAGGAACTTTTTTAACCTCTCGCGATTACAGAAAGGTGCACTTGCCTCGCAACAGAAATTTTGCCATCTTTTTTTCTTTTTGCCCCCAATAGTATTACTTTTATGACTGCCTCTTGTGAAGTGCTCAACACATTTAAGAAACTGTCGTAGGATTTTGTCATAATGACATAAACCTTGCAATAATTTTGTGAATCGATTTACACTAATGTTCCATCATACTCATCTTTTAGTCCCAAGTCTGTTTCATAAATTGCATAGAAGTGCATGCAGTTTCCATGTCTAGAACACCTGTCAGTGTTTCACTATTCCTTTTATTCCAGTGTTGCTGTGTGTTCTAATCACTTTAATAACTTCTGTCAAACAAGAGATGTGCTGAGAACGCCTTCGGAATCATGTCTGCCCGGTGGCGGATTCTTCTCCGGACAATCAACCTCCTGCTAGAGAACGTCGATTACGTCGTTAAGTCCTGCTGTGTCCTGCACAACTTTCTTTTGGTACGCAAGGAACACCCGGCAGCCTATGCTGATCAGGACGACAACATGGGAAACCCCACGGCAGGAGGGTGGTGCCGCGAGATCCCAGACTCAGCCAGGGAATTGCTCTTTCCACTGGAGGCCACACGTGCACGGAACTTCGGTGACGATGCCGACTTCGCCAGGAAGATGTACATGTATTATTTCTGTAGTCCAGCTGGGGAGGTTTCCTGGCAGCGGGACCAGCCTGGCGTGAAGAAACAGGTTGCACGAAGCAACCTACGAAAGCTCGGAGTCCATGTCAACCTAATGTAAAATTTCAAGTCAAGTTGACGTTTATTTGGCAAACCTCGGAAGACACAAAACAAAATATTAACTAGATTCTGAACTGCAATAATCACAATAGACCATTTGCAATAACCCCCAAGCGCCCTGGCCCGTGCTAGAGCAATCATGGGAACGGTGTCCCTTCAGCTCCTTAGTGATCGGTAATTTCGACCCAATTCATGGTTACATAGCTTTTGAGCGTAATTCGGAGTCACCCTGAACAAGCGCCTGATATACTCCAAGGACCTGTCATATCGCTTCTAAGATTTCTCCTCAATGTCAGCGTTTTTGATACTGTGCATGCTGTCCACCCTTCAACGTGGATGAGCTGCAGAAATCTCTTACATTATCATTCTCGTACAGCTTAAAAGACGCTCATATTAAGTTGGAAACGCTAAAAGTGCTATAAACAGCCCCGCTGACTCCGAGCTGAATCCTGGTTTTTGTTGTTGTGAATTGTCGGCTTTTTAAGCCATTGCCGCTGAAACAACAATCACGAGAATGACAATATTGCAAGAGATTTCTGCAGCTTAGCCAGGTTGCAAGGTGGATCGCATGCACAGTATCAAAAATGCTGACATTCACGAGAAATTTTAAAAGTGATACGACAGGTCCTAGGGCTCTCACGACGCTTGTTCCGGGTGATTCCGAATTACGCTCAAAAACTGCGTAACCATGGGATTGGTCGAAATTAGCAATCACTAAGGAGCTGAAGGAACACCGTTCCCATGATTCCTCGAGTGCGGGCCGGGGCGCTTGGGAATATAGCAAATGTTCTATTGCAAGAACCATACATCGCCAGAAAATACAGTGTTAATTAACAGTACAATTCAGAATAAAAAATACTTTGCAGCATAAAGTGAATGTTTATACTCCGCCTTAACAGCTGTAACCAGAAAAAAAGGATGGGGTTGTGTGTTGAGAGATACCATTTTTGCCAATAGATCCATCTTGCTAACCGTTCAGTGCATGCGCCACACGGCAATGACTAGTTAATTCGACACAGTTGGTAGTCAGCGTTGTAGCGAAAGACTAAAGATCCCGCGATGCATTGCAGCGTAGTGAAACAGGCTGATGGGATTGGTCTATTTGCGAAGGCAACACAACTAACCATGATTATTCAAGTAACCTGTACACACAGAACCAAGTCCCGATTATGTTTCTATCACATTGCTTCATTAGTAGTTGCTGTTTGAAAGCACTCAGTAAATGCTGTAGGTATATTTATTCACGATAACTTGTCAAGTTTACACATTTCTCACATTGCATACTTTGTTCTGAATTTTGTATTGCACTAGTTGTATCAGTGTATTTGAATTCTTGAATAAATATTCTGTATATAGATGTAACTTGAACTATCACATATCTGTAATTGCCTGCTGCAGCAGTACA
>JABSTQ010006829.1:0-51347 GCA_013358835.2 Ixodes persulcatus
CGGTGTGATGCGACCTGTCCTTCCATTGTATCAGCGGCTATACCCTTCATTTCTGTAAATACGCCCATCCCCATTATCACCTCCTACTTCCTATCCCCTTTTTCTCCCGATCCCCGCAAGACGACGAACCAGACCCCTCCATGGGTGACTAACAATGCGTCTTGCATCCCTCCTTCTATTTATTTATTTATTTTAATTTATAATAAAAGCAATATTTACACACAAGGATAGCGCTGGACACAGATTGGAAACGAGTGCTGCGGCAGCACTCGGCTGCGAGTCACGTTTGAGCCGAACGTTGACGCAATCGTCGTGTCCAATATGTGACCAGCGTTAGCCTTTGCTGATGGCGCCACCTCAATCAGCCCTACGGCTTTGTTATCTAGGAGTTGTTTCTGGCACGCGGAAAGCAGAAACGTTGTCATGCTGCCGATCAGGTTAGGACCCGCGTCCGAGCGCGCTCAGGAACTGCACTACGAAGACCAAAAAGTTTAAGCATTTCATAGCTGGAAAGCTTCCCTGCCCTCTGTGAGCTATACATCTCATTTTTGGATTGTACATAGTTGACATCTTTCGCTTGCTTTAAACAACTTCTGACTAAGTGTATCGAGTGATCATAATAGACATATGTTTATTTCTTTAAGTGAACTAGTTAGAAAGTATTGTTTCTTATCGCATGCGCCACGTGGATCAAACCCGATTTGAATAAGACGCGAGAAGTAAATGATTCGATATCCACCGACTGAGCACGGACATATCAAAAGAAGCAGCTATTAACCAGACACGTCCTAGTTGGCAGGGTAGCATGTGCTACCGAGCGAAAAGAATAAATATCAATGAACAAGTAACTGTATTCCACTGATAACCGACTCTCACGACCTCCTTATGAAGCGCATTTTGAATTTCTTTTACCAGCTCGCGGTGATGCTCCGATGAAATTCCCCCGTCCATACAAGCCCTGTCAACGTCTGTTCTCTCTATCTACGCGATAAAATTTATTGAGATGTCTTTATTTTTAATTAATCGCTATTATTTGCGTTTCAAAGCAACCGATAACGCGCTCGTCGTACTACTCGGCTAAGTGCGAAGCCGAGGGCGTCGCAGTGCTCAAAGCTATCTATGCTACGGAGGGAAGCGCCCCGCCCCCTACATCGTGGTGTCACCGTCTTCTGAACACCGTCTGCTCCCAGTGCAAGGATGAGGCTAGGTGGTCGCTACACTACTCATTTTAGTCCGTGCACATATCCGTTGCAGAACTCGAGACCTACTTGCATTCGAAGCGAAGCGACGGGAACACACCTGTACAATCCTGACGCGTGGCGAACGCCCGATTGCCTCCAACCAAATAGCTCGCGAAATCGTAGCTGTGTAGGTATCTTCACTGTACTGAAACTATGTTCTGGATCACGACGATTGCACAATTGACAGAGCAGCAGGGACGCTCTTACGGAAAACCAACATATTTATTCAGCGTCAACACGCGCAAACGACCAAATCAAACGAGGTCAAGCAAAACAGTTGACGTTGAACGCTAGGCTTAGGCCAATCGCGCCGCGAAAGCAGGCACTTGCGCAGCGCTTCCTAAGTCGTTTACAGTTGTTTGCTGCAATCAGGGCAAACAAACACCAGCCGTCTGATGGCCAAGACAAAATGCTTTTCGGTTTTCGTGCAAGGCATGACAGAATGTTAGGTGCTGGAGCAGAGCCGTATATTGGGAGAGTTTGGCCAGTTTATGTATGATCTCGTTGCCTTTACGCCCCCCTACCGAGTGAGCCTATCAGCCTGCGACGCAAAGCGAGAGGCGTGAGCGCATGCGCGTGAACTCCCGGCTGCTCCCAGCTGAGCGGGGAGGGCCGCCATTTTCATTCATTCGCCCGCTGTATTGCATTGGATCGGCATCTACATTTTGGTTATTTCCTTTTATATCGCTGGCTCTGGCAAGAGAATGACAAACTGTTATTCCTCGAGGGGTCAATAAGCTAAGAAATTAAGTTTTCTTTACCTCTCGCCACAAAACGTTTATTCAGGCGAAAAAGAAGTCGGCCCGTAGCAGACGACGCGTAGCCTCAACAGTGCTCTACGCCGAGAGCTTAGCGTCAAAATGTCGGTGGTCACCTCTTTGCTCTCTTCTTTCTCTCTCGCCCCTTCGATGCTTTCCTCCCTTTTCTTCACTTTTCTACTCTCCAGCGCTTTCGTCGCTAGACCCACTGGCCAGATTCTCTCAACATACGGCTCTGTGCTGGAAAAACCCAGCCATCGGCGTTAAGTCCTTATTTCTAACTTTTTTGTTCACGTTCCGCGCATTAAAAAAAAAAAAAAAAGACGAGAGAGCCTAAGTACGCACCTGATTTTGATACACCACTGTCTTCTTCCGCACAACAAAATATGTCTCCTACGAGGATGTTTAAATACCCCAGGACGAGGCATAACAACATGGCCAATGACGCCGAAAAAAATAACACCTAAATTTTAGATTGGCTTGCGCTCCTACGCCCTCTCATCCAAGCTTCCACCGTCTGCTCGCCTCTCGGCCGGCTTCTGACGCTTACGTGACGTCTGCTCCGTTACTGCGGTCTGCTTCTTCTGCGGGCTTTCGCGGCTGACTTTCGATCGGCGCACCAAAAGACGGTTTGGACGCGCACGCACATTCTCATCACGACAGAGGGAAACGAACACGTGCTGAAAGCGAGGCTTGTACGCTCTTTCTGAACAAGATGCCATTCTCAGCGTTTGTTTGTTTTTATGACATCTGATACAATCGCTTTCTGAAGCTGCGCTACGACGACTTTCTCTAAAAGACGCTCTCGTCGTCGAGAGCGCTCGTGTGTCGCCGACTTCTTACTGGAAAGGAGAGTGATAGCTTCAAATCTTGCCTGTTTAGAACAGATTCAGTGAACGCTGCCATGTGAATATAGGGAAAACAATAGCGTCGCCGCGGCCATGCTATGGTGAAGCTGTTCGTTGCCCAAGAAGTTTATAATGAAGTGTCCTAATCATTATGAAAAATACCCGCGACTCTGGTAAAAGATGTAGAACTTATAAGAATAAAAAAACGCTGGAAAAAAAAACGCCTTGCTGGACGAGAGAGTCCAGGTACGTTTTGATTCATTTACGGAATATACGGACGCCACCTTCTGCCCATTAAAATCCTTGGTCTGCTACGGTCATCAAATATCAATAGACGGGCCACGAACGCAGTGCAGCCAGCTACAGCCGTGCCTTTTTCTGAATGTAGTCTGCTATCAACGCGGATACTCTAGCTTGGGCTCCAAGTTAAGCTGCCAAGCGATCCCACTACCCGAGGACACCCCTCGCATCGCTTCTCTCCACTGAGCTCGGGAAAACTAATATAATCACGGGGCCGAGCGAGTAAAAAGCCTCGTCGGAACCGCCGAGGTATCGCCAGGCAACCGCCTTCGGCTATCAACGTCGGCCTCCATTATTGGCGCGTTCGACATTGACGAGAATTGCGGCGTTCACGATAGTTATAAGACTATCGCAAGAGGGCGACTACAGTTGCTGGCTTCAGGCGCTGCGTTCGCGCTTTCCTCCATTAAGAAGACGCGTTGTTGCCACGGTGACGCTGACGATAGCAGACGGACTTCATCGTGCGGAAGGAGATGGCGGTGTGGTGATTCCAGTTGCTCACTTGAGCTCTTTCGCCAAGTGTCTCAATGAGCGAGACGTGAAAAAAGTGTTCAAAATAAGGACTTGACAGAGCGCCTAATATTTGAACAATCCTTGCTGGGAAAAGGTTTTAGCCCAGAATGAGGGCGAAGTTTCTCCTACTGAAACAAGGCGCTGAACTATTGCTGTGTCAATCACCTCTCCAACATTAGGGATGCAAGCACGGTATAAGCATGAGGGGGGGGGGGGGAGCTTAGTGTGCTGAGACCACCGTCTACTACACGAAAATTACGTCTGGTGGCGTATATACTCCTAAAGGTACATCTGTGTTTTGTTCCATATTTTAGACGTTAATTCTAGGCTCTTATAAAAGTTTTTATGTTATTTTTAGTTTCATAATTATTTTTTTATTTACAGAGACGCGAGGCGTTTCTTAATGTGATTACGCGTCTTGCTTCGTAATTTTCTCTTTTTTGCAGTGTGTCGTTGGACCAGCCTTAAAGGTCGCAAAAATCGACACCACCAACAGATACGTAATGATGAGTTTCACGATGGGCAGTGCTGGTTTCCGCATGCCAGGCAGCTGGACGGGTGGCGTTTCTGACAAACCGGTCGTACACAGCCTCATGTTCTACCCGCAGGTACGTGCGTGTGAACCTTGATAAGCGGCTTATTCTCCACGTTTTAGAACATACGCTCCTAAAAATATGCTACCAGCCTTCTAGCCATCGCAGATCTCGGAACTCCAAGGCCCATTCACACACTTTCAACCGAGTGCGACGGAACGAGACACGACCGGTTTTTGAGCCTCTTACGACTGGATGCGCTGATGTGGAGCTGGTCGTTAACTGTCACAAGAGGATTAAAGGCGGTCTTGTCTCAGTCAATTTTAGTCAAACCTAAATGTGTGAACGGGCCTTTATTGCTTTGTACGAAAAATTGCCTTCTCACTAAAGCTAACTGTCATGTAGCCTAAAGGTTGAAGCGTACCGTGCTTGAAGAGAGCCGGCTGCCAGACGCCTGCGCCGCGAGCTCCGGCGGCCATGCGTTGCAACTGTGAAGAAAAGGGACAAAAAATCGAAAGAGGAGAGGCGAAAGAGGGGACTCCGAGAAGCATGCCGAAAATTCGCCACCTACACAGGCTTCGGAAAGAGGAAGGAAAACAATAAAATATAATAAAAGGGGGACGTGGTGACGCTACACACTAAACATTGTTTCACCCTTAATGGTGTAAATGCCTTGTCCGATAACAAACACCCTTATTGGTGTGAAAAACAAACGCCCAAAGAAAAGGGCGTTATTTCTAACTCCACTAAAGGAACGCGTTATTCCGAACATAACTAAATTAAGCTGTGATTCCTAAGTGCAACTATTTCTTAGGGCGTTGTGCCTGCAGTACTCCTCTAAGTTGTGTGTACTACCGCCAGAATGGGAAGTAAAAAAAGCACGAAGAACAGCATTCATAAAATTGGTTGCAATAACGCAAAAGAGTGCACAGAAATGACTGGAAATTGGTCGGAACATGCTTGGTTCACTTTTTTTTTCGATCAAGTTTCTACCAGGTTCCACTAAATTCTCTACGATTGGAAGCAAGTCATCTGGACGGCACAATGCCTCTGCTCATGCGGACGCGTGAGTGCAATTACAGGCTTGCGAAAGGCCAAAGCTCCGTCAACGCGCAGGCTTCACATGATTGCAAGCATGGGGCACCAGTAAGGCGCCATGTTTCCAAGCGTCAAAAGACTATTTTCATGAAAAAGGACTACAGACGGTACTCCAGTCTCTGACGTCCCGGAGAACTCCCGGTTCATAAAGAGGAATGAACAAACCCTACTTGACCATGTAACACAGCTGCTCGAAATGTCAATGAAATGTTTAACCACCAATTCTCCAGGTGAACGCCAAAAGAAAGAAGAATCCCGAGATCGGTTCAAAGTTTTTTAATCGCTAAATACTACTCAGAATCACTCCCTAACGTTAATAGCAGAAAAAAAACTTGACTTAGGTTTTCTTTCTAAGCAAAGGCAGTCGGCAAATAAATTCGAGAGATGTGAGTATCGCTCACCCCCTCAACTCGGAGCCAGAACAAACGGCCACGTGGCCTGGCGCCTATCATGCCGCCAGCGGTAACCATAGCCACGCGCTGGCATCGGCAAAGTAGAAAACGCATGCTGAGCTCCAGGCATTGTTAGAGTTCCGTTATTCTCATCACCGCAGCGGTTGGACACGAGCCACTAAACGAGTGTCCGCCGTGGCATTGATTGTTACGAGGCAATGTCGGGTGCTCGCGCTAGTTTTCTTTTGTCTCCATTTTACGAGCCGCGCTTAACTCTAGTCAGGCGAGCGGTTTCGATTCCACAATTACGTCATCAAGCGTTGCGAAGGCGAGACTGAAAGAAATAATTTCCTTTTATCCTTGCAATTTCACCAGGAGCAGGACGCTTCTGAATCAGTGGCGGTTCATGCAAAAATACATGGGCCAGACTAGGAGCAGTACGCCTTTGTAAGGTCAAGAATATTTCAACCAGATATTGTTTGATGACCCCTTTAAGTCATACAACCGAAGGCTGCAGATAAATCTTCAACTTTGCTTTCCGTGCAGCATTTGTGCTCTCTAGCACTGGTGACGTAAGTGACCTCGACAGGCTTACAAAGACGGAACGACCGGGAGTCGCTTCGGACGCAAGCGGCAGTTTAAGTTTGTAAGCAAAGAAATCGTCTATTGGGGTACGGATGCAGGACTACCATCAGAAACATGCTTGCAGAGTACTTACAAACAAAACAGCGATATATTGTAACCCGCGATAGGCGCATAGTCGGACAAGGGCAGCACAGAGCAACGCAAACACAATCTCGACAATGAAGGCGGTCGCTCATATTCAACGGAAGTCTCGTAGTCGCCGATGAGCAGTTCTTTGTCGAAGCACGTCCGACAAACACAGCACAATATTTTCATGAACTCCGACGAAGAAAATGACCTTTACAGAAAAGTTGGCATGGGCGTAATCCGGGCGTTCACGGCCAAATACCATGACCGCGACCGCAACGCACGAAAAGCAGAACACTGAAGAGTGGTTTTCGAAAGTCGGATCTACGTGGCCCCTACACATCACCAGAACTTGGCAAACAGCGAAGACTAGGACACTAGTGAACCCATCGTGGCGTCAGAGCAGGTCACGTGAAAAAATTTAGTCCAAGCGTTTTTGTCCTACGGAGAGCGGTCACTTGTTTCCGTCCACACCACTGATTTGCTAGTAGCGGCCGTCTCGCTCGCTCACAGCCACACGAAGACACAAAAGAAAGTGGGAAGGCTTAACCGAAGACGAGGTCAGAGGGAGATGAACAATGCAGCTAATTTCCCTCTGCTGCCTTGTATAGGCCTCCCGCGCTGCCCAGGGAGCGCCGCGAAAAGAGACTTGTTAGGACTTGTTTTGGGTAGTACAAAGCTGAGCGTCCCAAACTGGAACACAGGAAGAAGCGTCCCTCTTCTGGTGCGGACCGCGAGATTCGTAGGTAAATATAATAAAATACAGAGCACGTGCCGATGACACTTAAGACTGTTTACGTGTAGGAATTTGAAATCATTATAGTCCAGCGCGTTTGGTGGTTGCATCACGCTCTTCCTCTGCGCAGGTGCGGCGCGCCCCCCGGCATCACGGCTTCCGTGACGAAGCATCTGCGTTGCTGTGCTTTTTTGTATTTTATTTCTGAGGCCCCTCCGTTTTGGCCTACAGTCACTGGATCTGAGAAAGTAGCACCATCGCCTTCCTACCTGCTTGCCGGACACAAATAGATACCAACATACAGACAACAAAACCTCTCAAGGTGATTGGCTCATCGCTGTCGGTTGCCACGGCAATTGCCATTTTGGACCCTTTCAAAGTTTCGAAGCTTCGAAAGGGTCGCTAAAAAACAGTCGCACCAAGAGCGCTATGGAGCATCATCGTACTGAAAGCGTTCCTCGGCCAATATTAACGTCCTTGACACTGTGCATCAATAAACTTATCACTCATGCATATTTCCCCAGATCTCTTACAATTATGCTGCTCTTGCGTGATTCAAGGCAGTAAAATTATTTTTGAATGCCCCCAAGTACCGACGCCGCATGTGATTCCGTACATCTTCGTACCGCAATCACACGCAACGTCAGTACTTGGAGGCATTGCAAAAATATAAATACATCGACGGCATTGCCGATTCACAAAGGACACTCTTGACACTCAACCAAAGACGGCGTCGCGCATGGTATGTCAGGATGGCACCGTCGCGACGCATCGCATTCTTCGGAGATATCTGCTGGACCAAAATTGTATCGGCACAATCTTTCTGATTTGAGGCCAATATTGGCGCAATACTGTGTGCTGGGTGGGCCGTATATTTCCACGTCTTCGTTCATCTTTTGCGAGCGGATATAATTTTTGTCAAATCGAACTTGAACTGATAAAACTGATGCACGCGCGACACGTAATTTTCGGCTCGTGTCGGACGGAGAGTTCGATCGGAGTTGCAAAAATTATTCTCTAGCACCTCCTGCTTTTACGCGACTTGGTGTGGCGATTCATTCTACTCGGTGTTTGTACTGCCGTACACCAGCAACAGTTTCACCGAAGCAATAAGCATGCACGGCCAGGAAATTATGGGTGTATTCAACTGCATCACCATTACGCCCCTTTCACACCGTGCGAATCAAGGGCGTAAACTTCGCCCATATACCCTTTTTACAAAATTTCAGACACCATCGCTACAGGTTGAGCGTAAAAAAAGCGTGTAAGGGGAGTAAGTTTGCCGGACACCCTTTTTACAACCACTGAGATTCAAAAATTGTGTAAAAGGGGGTAAGAAGGGGGTTTTCTAACTTACACCCTTCTCACACAATTTTTACATGATTATGGGTGTTACAATGTTTAGTGTGCTGACTCGGAGTCTCAGGGCTCTATGCGAATATTCAAGATATGCATCCGCTGCGTTTGTGCTAAAACTCAATTCTGGATATGGCGGTTTGATTGACAAATGAAGATAGAAGTCTAGGCATTTTATTTATTACTAAGTTCAGCCAATATGAACAGCCAGTCCTAAATGGCGCACAAACTGCAGTGCTCTCTCAGCGTCATACGGGCGCCCACCTCTTTCACCGAATGGGAGGAAATGTTCATAGGAGAAATACTACCTGAAAAACTAGGCATGCGCATGATGACAATCGAGGCCAAGCTAAGTGCCGGGTTTAACACAAGAATAAGTTTGTTGCGTGTCCTGAAAATGTCTTGTACAAAATACCTTTGCCCTGTGGGAAATGCTACGTTGGGCAGACGGGAAAATGCTCTAGCGACAACTTGAGGAAGCATAAGTACGCGTGTGGCCTGCTCCAGGTTCCAAGCAACCTTGCAGCACACGGCCTCAATCTTGGCATGATCCGAAGAAAAACAGAATCACGAAATAATGGAAGCTCACTTCATGGTGTCACGAAGACAAGGCACGTGTGTCAGCGAGTCGTCAGTATTTCTTAACGAAATATAAATGTAATTGCTCAACACCTTGCAGCATCATGACGGGCAGTCACGCCGCTGTTGATAGCTGTGTTGTAGCGCCGAATCAAGCGTAGTCATGTTAGTTATCGTTTTTCTATATGTTATTGTTTCTTTTTTTACCTGGGTTTTGTTTCACTTCACGTTTTTTTACGTTTATGCTTGAAAGTGTTCCCTCTCCTGTGGGATAGAAAGAAATAAACTGTTGTTAGTTAGTGCTTTTTGCCATTTTTGTTGTTATTCCATTGTCTCAGTTGTGTCCTTGTCCTTGGCAGCGCAGTTTAACATCAATTATGACTGTTACTTCCAGATGGACGCATGGACGCTCCTCCTCTACAGGGTTTTAATTAATGAGCTGGAGCGATATCGAATATTCATTGACTCAATTATAGTCCGACCTCAAGTCATGTTCTCAATGTTGGTGTACAGTGCGTTCGCTGCCAACGATGAGTGGCGCACAACGTGGGGGTTATATTGGCACGGACCACGAACTTGATATCTGAGCAAAATCAGTAGATGTGTTAGCTACACTACGCCGCCCTGCTCTGCTCAAAATTGGAGTATAGACAATTCTCACACGAAAGATGAATATGTTTTCAAAACAAAAACAACTTCGAGGTGCTTTTTAGCGTATTTAAACTATCTTTTAGACCCCTGGTAGCTTAGACATGGACGAAGTATAGCATAAAGTTTACATTTTTATCGATTCAAATCACTTGATATCGTCAGCAAAAATGGCCCGCCTGCCTTTTTCTTGACGTACTTAATTTCCAGAGAGCCCAAACGCGTTTTACGATTAGCGAGAGCTCTCTTCATGCACTTAAATGGTTGAGATACGTGAAGGAGCAATTTCTACTTAAAGGGGCGATGCAACAATTTTTCTACTTTGCGCAAATACCGCTTAGAACGGATCCCTGACGTTAATGACCTATGAAACTAGCGTTCGTTTTTCACCCCACACAATAGAAGTCCCAGTAAAAAATTAAAGAAAAACGAACAGCGTTCACCCCCTCAACTCGAAGCCAGAACAAGCGGCCACGTGATCTGGAGCCGATTATATGCCGCCAATGTTGATCATAGCCACGCGCTGGGGTTGGCAAGGCAGAGGACACGCGCTGAGTTTCAGACATTGTTATGGCTCGGCTATTGTCGTCGTTGCAGCGATTGGACACCGGCCACTACCCGAATGCTTCTCGAGCTATCAATTATCACGAGCCCAAATCGAGTGCTCACGCAATGCTCGGGTCCAATCTATGAGCCGCATTCAAATATCGTCCCTGGCGGATGCTGCTACAACCAGGGTACGTCATCAAAATTTGCGAATGAGAGATTGAAAGAAAACGCTCGCTTTTCTCTTTGAAATTACACCGCAACAAAGAGGTTTCTTGGTCAGTGGCGTTGCGTGCGAGTGTACTTGGGTCCCACTAGTGCCAGTAAGCTCATACAAAGTGAAAAACGCTCAAACCGAATATCGTTGCACCGCCCCTTTAAAACGTGGCCGGAGAAGTACCACATAAAAGAGACGAACTCGACACGAAGCACTGAAGATAAGGTGGACATAGCGGGAAACCCCCGCCTTCAAATATCGCTCAATGGTGATACGTCACCTGGTGTGGAACTTTAGAACGGGATCGGAATGTCATGGAAAGTTGGTCATGAAGCAGACTTACAGTCCCGGTTATCCTGAGAAAAGTTAACATCGGTGGCAGAAATACTCATCAAAACCGTAATCCGTGCACGTCACCGTTTTTTAATCCGAGAATATTACTTCACTTTCGGGCTCAGGAAGCTCTGAGATTTTTAAATCTATAGTCAGTTGCCACGTTCATAATATCATAAACTCTTATAAAAATACAAATGGCACAGATACTTGAACCGCCCCTTCCACTAAACCATCACTCCCAGCAGCGCCGAGCAGGTGCGAGGTCTATGAGGCCGAGGACGTCATATATTGCGTCTTTTTTCAAAATGCGATATTAAATACGATAGGAGTTTGCTGTACAGCCTCCCCCGGTAAATTGCCATCTGTAACACGGAACACTTGTAGAAAAACGGGGAGAGTTCAAAGAGTATAAATTGGACAGAGATAACCAAATTCGGAATTTCCCCAAGGAAGAGTTTAACCTAGGACTCCAGGACTTTGAGCGCTACATTTTACCGCTCATCCAGGAAAGATACCTATTAAAGGGTAGCTAATGTGTGAGGTTAGCTTTTCTTTATTGCACGCATGCTCAAGTCGCTGGACGAGGTGTTCACCACATGTGCCGCGGTCTTCACAATCGCCTCGCGAGAGGAGGGGGTTGTCTGAAGACGAAATGGTTGAAATAGAGGAAGTGAAGTGCCAAGTATGACTGCATTTACTGACCCCCAATTAATTTCTCTTTTGTCTTTATCTACATTTGATTTTTTTTAGCTGCTATATGCGTTGTGGAAAGTTAATTAGCGGAATTAAAGCTCATAGACAGCAAGCGATGTTATCACATTTCGACGTAACTTGCGGCGAAGCATCCTAGAAACACAAGTCTGTTTTTAGGGTTGTAAACATTGCCATTAAAATTTTGGTATTCGTATTCGATTTGTCATTTAGCTTTCTGGCCACTATTTGGCACTAAGAGATCCGAATCACATCCAAAAACTCAATTGTCAATTTTCGCACAACACTAATAACCTTATCTGCGTTTTAGGCAAGTGCTTCACGTGCTTCACTTGCGTGTACGGGCCTCTACACGTGGCTTTACACTTTGCAGGCGTGCGTCGATGACATCGGGCCAGAGATGGATACAGCAGGGGACATGTCGAAGCGCAAGGAAAACTCCACACTTCACTTCCTGATCATGTATGACAATCATCAGCTGTTCAAGACCAAGGTAAATCCTGCGCGGTGCGCCATCGAGCACTGAGTTCAAGTGCGAGTCATTTCATTCGGAATTGATTGAGGGATTGATGAAATATTTATTTGTGTGTCAGATGGCTCCCTGACCTAGCTATTAAAAGTGCGTAAAGTAAAGAAGACTAAATTAGGCGTTCGACACCTTGGTGAGAACCAAAGTCCATAGCAATATTAGCGTTTCCTTGACTCGGCTGGCGTTGTGGGGTAATACCGATAGCAATATATTTAAAAGTTTAACGCGCTGCGGATGGCACGGTTGTAGTTCCATGATGGCTGATTAGTCAGGGACGGATTTGTTGTGCGCCCATTCTCGGACGTTGCTCAGCGAACGGGCGCTCTAAAAATCTGTATCTGACACAGCTGCCATCCTGGAACTACCGCCCCGCCATCTGTAGGTCGTTAGATATGCGAAAGTTTTTCCACCTGTCTATTGGGCATTTTGTGCTAGGCCTTTCGAGAGGGCGTGTTTCATCCTTAATATTTAAAAGGTTAAAACAGCGAAAAAAACCACGGACAGGGTAAAGAAGGACCGCTGTGTCCTTTACCCTTTCCCTTTTTACCTTTCTTTACCCTGTCCGTTGTTTTTTGCGCTGTTTTAACCTTTTAAATATGTCATACCAACTCGCGCAGGCTTCAACTTTAGCGTGTTTCATCCTCCTGTCCCCTTCTCACCCCTCGCTGGGGGTGCCATCCCACTGACCGTTGGCGATCGGCTGTCTGATCCGGTAATGTCTGGCAATACTGCTCGGAGAAGTCGTGTTGTTAGAGCTGTTTTCCTAAGAAGGAGAAGAGGCAGGGCAGGGGCAGCATTTTCCAATCAGGCCCAAATGTTTATGATGAGCAGCGTCATTGGACGCGCAAGGTGTCAAGCAAAAAAATCTGTTGTCGAGGTCGAAAAAAGGGAAACACAGGTGCACCCATTTCAATGACCCATCCACCTGCAGCGTTTGCGAGACGAAAAACTCCAGTGGAGAGACACGCGTTTGAGCCCAGGCTGAACAGGGGAGACCAAAGCCAGGGCCTCTCGAGAAAGTCGCCCCGTTCCAGCCAGCCTTCTAAGTGGAGGCACCGAACGGTCAGCGTCGGCCAATCTGGCCCGAACGCTCCTGATAAAAAGCGATGCTGAAAGATAAACGACGGCATGTCCAGCCAGCGGCAGGTGCCGTCGAGGTAGGCAAACACTTAGCACAAAAACCTCCATCGCAAGGATCTGCCAGCCTACGGAATGTGCAAGAGGAAGGGACACAGTGGGAGCAAGGAGGAAAAAAAAAACGATTTGAAGCAGAGGCTCTTGGAAACTTCGTCGCCATCGCAGAATGATGTCGGGTGTTCGTCCAAACAGAAAAGGCACCAGGGGAAGAAGCAGCGCATGATAAGCGTCCTCCGATCTGGTTGGGACATTTTGACAAAGAGTACCATAGGAATTCTGACGAATACAAGTCCTGCAAAAGAAAAATGTCGTCGAAGTTGGGATAAGTTGGGATATTGAAATCGCGGATATAATAATACCAAAAAGTTATCGACATACAGTGGCTTCGAGAGGAAGGGACTAAGCAGCGACATGGCAGAGCCAAGTATCGACTAAAAGAAAGATACGAGGCAGAGGTGATCAGAGAAATCGACGCGCTCAAGGACCGGAATACTTGATATCAAGGATTCAGGTGCCGACATGGTCGGCGCGTCTACTTGAAAGAGAGCACGAGAAGCAAATACTGCGCTGGGTCACTGACATTCAACCTGGTGCGGAACATTCCAATGACCAAGGTCACCAAAACATGAAGGAGCTATACTGCGGAAAGCAAAAGCTGTTGTCTGGTCTTAGAGATGGAGATCACTAAGATAACCATCCCTAGAAGGCATCAATCGATGATTACAAGGCAAATAATTGCAAAGGTGCAAGCGACCTGCACAAGAATGACAAAAACAATCCCTGGAGAAGGGGAACAAAGGGGACAGAGGACAAACACAATCAACCGATAGTGGCTGGAAGAGCAAGAGACGCACCAGTGACATCAAGGAACCGAAGCTGGACAACCGAAGTGATCCGAGGGGGAGAAAGAAAACACCGGCACATCCATCCCGAGGAGCCGTCAATCAAGAGCAGCCGTCCGAGCAACAGGCCTGAAGGGGACACCAGTGAAACCACGCTAGATGAACAAAGTTGGAAACAGAGCTTCTCGAATAAGAGGAGCAAAAGCTCCATGAAGTCATCCATCGTGGAGAAGGTGGTAGACAAGCCGCCAAACTCGCCCCAGTCTTGCGGTTACGCCAACGCCGACGCTGAGAGCGACGCCGCTCAAGCCGGAAACGGGTGCCTAAGAGCTGCGCTCTAAAACGTTTCTGGGAACGCTGGTCAGTGAGATGGGGCTATAATTGATAGGAACGTGCTTATTATCACATTTGTGCAAGTGAATATTTTTACCGATTTTCAAGTTATTTGGTGTGAGTGCTGCCTCAAATGATTGCTGAATAATATGTGCAAAGATTACGATAGAAAATTGATTTGTAGATTAAAAAAAATGAGTTAATTTAATCCATTCCAGCCGCAGAGGACAGGTTAAGATCATTTATGATGCCCAGAACACCATCGGAAGGAATGATGAGTGGATCCATTAAAGGGGAAATCATCAACAGGATAGCTTGGGTTTGC
This sequence comes from Ixodes persulcatus, assembly GCA_013358835.2. Lineage (NCBI taxonomy): Eukaryota > Metazoa > Arthropoda > Arachnida > Ixodida > Ixodidae > Ixodes > Ixodes persulcatus. The sequence continues at coordinate 14,690 of JABSTQ010006829.1, forward strand.
AATGATGGGGGTACTGGAAAAGGACCTAATAAACACTTCCCGAAACATTTTAGCAAATATATATTCATCGATCAACGTTTCGTCAAGTGTTTTTAATAATAACTTCAGGGCCTATCACGGTGGGAGAATACATTCCAAAATTGACGCGGATTATTTTTTAACATAGGTGGTAGTAAATTTTGGAGGAAGTTTAACTAGCATTCTGAACTGCGTTCTTTTAAAACTTAGCAGCACTGAAATGATTTTTCCAGCGAACGTGGCAGGACTTGAGCCTGGCTGTTTTAAATCGCTGTTTATTTTTGCTCGATAACCTCAAACGCGCCGGATAAACCACGGTGAAGTATAATTTTTAATCATATACTTCATCAGTATATATTTTTCAGTGAGAAAAAATCACCGTTCCCTTAAAAAACGCCCAGTTTGTTTCAACAGAGCGAATTGAGAAGTAAGACAAATATGCATACAGAAAACTGCCTAATTCAATATTAATGTCATCAAAATTGGCTTTGCTGAATAAGTTTTTTTTCACAATATCTGATTGTTTTGCGTTTCGCTGAGCTGTAGTGCGTTGTGTTATTAAGGTTTCTCTCGCTTCTTGGAAGAAAGCGTTATAAATGAAGTATAATAAAGGAAAGCAAAACGAAAATGCTGATGATCGGTGTCGGAGCTTTTAAGAGGTGTACGATCTCCATGATTGGATGGTACTAAATTGTAAAGTTAATTTTGTGTCCTATTCTCGGAAATTATTATTTTGATCTTGTAATTGTGTCTTTATTTCAAAGCACGATATCGTAACATTCGTTTGTATTTGCCTGGTTGAAGGCATGTTTTGCTTTTAAAGGGCTTTGCCACTGCCTGAGCTTGAATGGTGAGTGAGGAAGATGTTAAGTATTTGATGTGGGGTTGTCAAAAATCTTCTTTGGTCTAGAGAAGCACTTGTTGGTGCTGGGTTCATGGCTTGCAATGTTTGTATCGCTAAGGCCTTCCTCTTAGGGCTTGAGTTGAGGTCTCACTCCTTCGGATATTTTGGATCCGGCCCTCGCCTATGTCACTACGCTGGTGATCAACAACGAACCCTTTTCAAGGAAAGCAAGGCACTCATCAAGTCAGCGCAAAATTGTTCAACTGCTCCACGTATGACGAACTCAAAGGCGGCAGAGGAGCGTTATGACAGGCATTGTGGAGGTCGCAGTACCTTCTCCCGTCCCCCTCTCATTCCCCGGGCCGGAGGTGAAGGGGGTGTAATCCCATTGACAGTCGGCGACCGACCGTTTGAGCCGCTAATGACTGACAACATCGAGCCGCGACACACCAGAACAAGGGGTTAAGCCGGCCTCTTCCCGCTGCCAGAGTCCTCGAGTTAAGCCTCTTACAGTGGAGAATGTTTTAGGCATCATCCGGAATATCTTTCGTCTTCGGAAGCCTTCTATTCATCAGTCCAGACTCGACGGCGGCAACTGCGAGCGCAAGGTTTACAAGGCGCCAATGAGTCTGAGTCCTCAGCGTTTCTCCGGTGGGCTTGTGTGCAAGGAAAGGGACTGGTAGCGGTGATCGTAATTTGGAAGCTGACACTACGGTACCATTGGCTGCAAATATTACTACATAAATTCTCATCTAGGGAAGTGGGGAAATTTGACCCCCTCAAAACGAGCCGCAACACACAGTGAGAATCTGCTCTCGGAAGACGTTAATACGAGGGGCGTTCATAAAGTTCGTATTATCGGCACACAAAATCGAAAAAAAGGAACAAAACAGGAATCAGCATGAGCGCGCGTCCCTCTAGTTTCCGCACAGTATAAACATCGCATGCTATAGTAGCTCGGAAAGCCGCTAGGGAGTCGAAACAAAAATGGCACCGCCCGTCGGTGCCAAGTACATGCAGTAATCCGTTTTCTCAATATGAAAGGAAGTAATGCAAGGGAGATTCATTCTGAGCTGGTGGTGATATTCGGGGACAACGCCCCAGTTTATGACACTTCGGTTAAATGGTGCAGACGCTTCCAGTGTGGTCAAATAAGAGGAAAGCATTTCAAGGACGGAGACCAATTGATTGCTGAAGTGGAGCGATTCCTGAACACTCAAAACGAGGAGTTCTATAACAATGGCCTCCAGCATATGGCGCATCGCTAAAAAAAGTGGGTAACTTTTGGTGGCGAACATGTAGAGAAAGTCTCAACTCCTACTCGAGTTTAATTACTGAATCTCTATTCCTTCGTGACAATAACACGAACTTTATGAACGCCCCTCGTACATCTGTAGATATGTATAAAACATAATTTAATGTGAGGCACCCTACCATCTTCTAATATTACTGCCTGGATACGTCCCTCGGTTGCCGTCTTTGCATAGCCCTGTTTTAGCATGCGTGCCTACCTCCTTGTTCGCAACAAACGTTCGAGTCGCGAATGTAGCTGTTCTCAGACGTTGGTCAGCGAACGAGCGCTCAGGAATAAGCGCGCATTTATATGGCTAGGACAAAGAACCGGCGATTCCAAGTGAAAACCAATGGCGAAGAAGATGATGGTGCGTGTTCGGAAGGGGGGCATGTGTTTTATTAAAGGGGTACCCTTTCCGGTATGCTATTTAGTATCGCGAAATTCATAATAGTTATTGTGAAATCGGCAAATGAAAATGATGCAAAAACCAACATTCAAATATACCCGCACTTTTCAGTGCCGTGACGTCAGTGGCGGGCAGGCTTGCCAGTCGAGCAAGCAGTCTAAAAAATAGAATATGCCAATCATTAGTCCCTTGATGGAGCGCGGGGACTGGAGCGAGCTCCCAAAGCATTCATTTGACTCCTTTAAACTGCTTCGAATCAGTTGGGAACAAATTCTACAGTCCAAAAAGTGAACCCGTGCCTTCCACTGACGTCACTTTTCCGTTGTTGCCAGTAGAGACTTTCAGTTTGAAAAACACGGTGAGGACCAAAACAGTAAATTCAATAACTTCGTGAAAAAAATTATTTTGACCTAATATTTGGGATACTATTTTAGCAATGTTGTTTGGCAAGTTTAGCAAAATGTCAAGCAAATCGGGGACCATGAAGAAATCGCCGGAGTACCCCTTTAAGTGCTAAAAACCTTGCAGCTTTGCGAAGAGTGAGCGCACTTTGGGTACCGGGCACGTCATTGTGTGCCGCAAACAAACTCTTAGGGCAGCGGAGGCATCGTAGTGTTTACGCTGTGCCTCGCACCAATGTTCCAAAGCAGTGATTTTCAACCTTCGATGTTTCGCGGACCCCTTGTGGATTGGCGGAGGTGATGGACGACCCCGTTCGTGGTGAAGGGAGGGGAAAGGTAAAGGTTAAATACAATAATGACTGATTAAACTTATATAAATAAGGGCTAGTGTAAAGTAGACTTCTCTTACTGACATACACATGAGAAAACTCGCTGGAGAACTCAAACATATCGTCTCAATCTGAAAAAAAAAGACTGTTACAGCTTTATATTTACACAAATATATATACAAAACGAGCGAGCCAGCGGGGCCCGGAGCCGAGATCGTCCTGTCGGCATTCCATCTGTGTCGTGCCGCCCGCGCTCTGTCCCACTGGCAGCTGCCCTGTGCGTGGTGCTAGCTACTGCCACAACACCCTCCCCCACAAGTCCGTGGTTAAGGCGAATATCACTGTGGCGCCCTCCGGACTCTCGCAGATTTTCGGAGTGCTAGGGACTGTTGATCTACAGGAACCTCATGGGCGACAGTTGCTTGCTGGGCTGACAGACACACCTGGTTTTGCTGAGATGCCGGGCTGGAAGTCGCTCTCCAGCTCCACCTGCACATCTGGAGCTGCCCCGTCTGCTTCCTCTAGCTGCCACCCGATGGACCGCGGCAGATGCTGTCCCGATTCGTCATACATTAGTTCAGCCTCCGTGACCCGATGCCGCAGGTGGTCTCCATGACGGTTCCGAACTGAAGCATCTGTCAGCTGAACCTCGGCCGAGGATGCACAGGTGGTCGCCCCAGCAATGGCAGGTACCCAAAGAGGTCCCGGCCTGAAATTACTGATCCAAACAGCATCTCCTGGCCGGTGTACCGGCTCTGCTCGTGCTGACCGGCCACTGTAAACTTTTTAGCTGCAACTGTCGGAACTGCACCTTGCCCCGAAGATCCGGCCGCAATAAGTCCAATGCTGTCTTCATGCGCCGACCCATGAGCTGCTCCGCTGAGGTGCGTCCGGTTAGACCGTGCGGTGCTGTCCGGTACGTGAACACTCTGGCGATCGACACTCGAAATCCTCAGGTACAGACCTCATGAGTTCCTCTTTCATAGTCTGCACTACCCTTTCTGCGGCGCCGTTGGGAGCTGGATGGTATGAACGGGGTAAGCATTGTCCTGACCCCGTTACAATCCAGGAAGAGCTTGTACTGTGCGCTAATGAATGCGGGATCATTATCACTCACTATCACATACAGCAACTCTTGACTTGCAAAAATGGACCTCAAGCATTTCAAGGTAGCCTCTGCCGATGGTGACGGCACGCGGACAACTTTCACCCACTTGGAGTACCCGTCCGCCAACTCCAAGAAGTAGACACCTTGAATAGGTTCCCCGAACTTCACAAGGAGACGTGGCCACGGACGCTCCGGGAATGACCGGGGTGTCTGCTGCCCCACCCGTGGAGCCTTCCGATGCACTTGGCAGTCCGTACATATTCCCACTGTTGCCGTGATGTCATCTATGATGCCCGGCCACCACACGTGACTTCGGCCCACCAGCTTCATCTTTTCACCCCCGGGTGACTCTTGTGTAACAGATTCAACACTGCCGCTCGCAGCGAAGCTGGAACCACCACACGGTTCCCCTGAAGCACACAGCCGTCTACCATCGAGAATTCCTCTATGCGGTTTACAAATGGCCGCCACTCAACTCCGGATGGTGGATGGCCCCCAGTCCAAAACGCCGTTCGTAACGAAGCCAGCACTGGGTCTCGGCCAGTAGCCGCCTCTACTGCTGCGGCAGACAGAACCTTTGGGCATGCCCCCTCTAGCATGAATACATCCAAGACTCTTGACTCCTTCAACATTTTGACTGGTAGTGGCAGTCGACTCCAGGCATCTGTATACCCAAACTGGCTCCTCACCTGTAGGACAGCTTGTAATTCTAGCCACTCAGTCGCAACGCCCACCGCACCACCCGCGGTGAACTCTGCAGCGCAATGCCGCAATCGGGCCCAATCAGACACAACAATGGCTTGCGGTCTCTAAACACTTCAAATAACCTTCAACGAACTTATTGGGAATTTCAGCACCGCGAACATCACTTCCACATCCTCCTTGTCCAACTGGCTGTATTTCCTCTATGCTGCTGTTAACCTCCTTGAAGCAAACGCCACAGGTCCCTCAGCACCACATCGCACGCGGTGTGCCAACACTGCTCCAAGGCAGTACGGCGACGCATCGCAACATAGTAGCAAAGGCGGCTTGGCATCGCAATACATCAACACTTCAGCAGATGTCAGCAAATATTTACTGGTTTCAAACGATGCGGCTTGCCCACGACCCCACTTCCAAGATCATTTTTTATTAAGTAACTGGTGCAGCGGATGCAGCACAGATGACAAGTTCGGCAAATAACTTTGGTAGAAGTTAAGAAGACCCCAGTAACTTAGTAGTTTACGTACATCCGTTGGCTAGGGTGCTTGGACAATGGCCTCGACCTTCTGGGGTGCCGGATGCAGGCCATTCTTATCGATAACATGGCCCAGGTACTCGACCCTCGACGCCCTGAAGGTGCACTTTTGCCGCTTTAGGTTCAATCCTGCACTGCTCAAACGCCGCAATACCTCTTCGAGGTTTCGGCGTTGTTCTTCCTCCGTCACGCTCGTCAAAAGAATATCATCAAAATAGACGACCACCTTGTGACAACCTTGGAACAGGTTTTCCATATCCCGTTGAAACACAGCAGGTGCCGAAGCCGGTTATACTGGAAACGGAAGCCGGTTATACTGGAAAAGTCTTTGCTGGGGGTTGATAATTACATACGTCTTTGACGCTTCATCCAATTCTACCAGTTCGTAGGCGTCCCGGAGATCTAATTTCGAGAACTTCACCCATACAAAAATGGTCTATGGTCGTCTATGGAAAATTCTATGGAAATCTATCACCTCCTATGGCCTTCTATGGTCGGCCATAGAAATCCATAAATACAGCTACAGCCAGCTATAAAATAATATATGGTCCTGTGTCTAAAGACTGGGAACCAATAAATTTTTTTTACCCGCTTATAGAAAATTCTATGGCCCTGAGTCTAAAGACAGGGAAGCAATAAATCTTCTTTACCCGCCTATAGAAAATTTTATGGCCCAGCGTCTAAAGGCTGCGAGCCAATAAATGTTCTTTACCCGTCCATTGAATATTTTATGGCAACGAGTCTAAAAATTCCTCCTCCCTGCTCGCGGCAGCAGCGGCGGTCTGCTAAACGATCTACTAAAACTCTCAACACGGGCTTTTGAACTTTCTGACTTGGGCAACTTGATGTTTTCGAGCGGTCGCATTATATCACCGAAGACAGTCTGATTTTAGTCGTCTGCTGTGATACCCAAGTCAGGGTTCGTGGGTCTTTATCACTCCGGGCACCTACGTTTTATAGGAAAAACGCTTCAGGTTAGAAAATTAAAGCAATACTGAATTTCTGCAATACCGGTGACAAAGCATGACCGAAGTTATATTCTCTGCTGTTGCAACGAGTCTTGAAAACCAGTAATATTCTTTGCTTAAAGGGGCCATGAAACGAATTTTGGGCTGGGATGAATGGTTTTAAATTGGGGCTTTACTTATCGCATATCGTTTAGTTGGCCAAAAGAAAGAGGGTAGAAAATCAAAAGCCAGCTTTTCGGTACGAACATTTGAAAATATAGCGGACTATTTTGTACCTTCTTTCCTTCGAAAGTTCTCCGCCTTTTCACTATGATACATCCGCGGTTCCCAAAACGCGTTAGCGGTGCCAACCTGACGTCAGCCGAGCCCAGCTCACGCATTGGACACGAGAACTGCGTCACTCGGACGTATGCGCTCGTCAACAATCAATCCGTCGACGAATATTTGGATTCGCGTTCGTGGCCAATGAGTGCCCTGACGGAACTTATCGTCACTGGGGAATGACAAGTTCTATGGTGTGCATAAAAAGCACAGTGGAAGCTATGAGTCATCGCACCGGTGCCGAAGAATGTCACGACGACGTGATTTCAGAATTCGCATTTGAGTTGAGGATTAAAGCTAAGGAGGAAGAAGTAGGAAAATCGTTTCATTACCCCTTTAAAACATTCATTGAAATACTTGTGCAACAAATAAAATTAATTACTACCCCACCAAAACTGAAAATAGATTATAGTGCAATCAAGCAATAGCTTGATTGCAATGTTCACCACCAGTGTACTGCATTTCAACACTTCATTGTCAACACGATTCATCAAACTTATTAACAAGATAATTAATAAATTTTAGTTAATTAGCCTAATGATCTACATTTCCTTTGCTCAGGGTGTTGAATTAAGAGATGGGGGCTATTCCAAGAGACAAGTCAAATAATATATTAAGTACCCGTAATATTTGCTCCGCCACACCGTGTTTGTGCGAGAAATGATGGGTCACCGGCAAAGTTGCATTCAAAAATTAGACTGCCATACATACAGCTAGTGCGAACATAGCATATGTAGAGAGGGGCGGGGGTCCGGTGTCGCTGCGCTGTTGCTGATGTGTGGAGTAGTGTTATACTTGTGTTCTGTGTATTCTGTGTGTTCAGAGATGGATGTATATTTACCATGTAGCGTTCACAAGTCGGGGGAGCTTGAAGTGAAAGTTTTTTTAGAGTTTGCTGGCTAAAGAGAGCCATAGGGTAAGCCATAGAGAAGTCTTTAGCCAACCATTAGAAAAGCTAAAGAGCGCTATGGCTGGACAGCGATAGGGCCATAGAAAAATCCAAAGAGGCCCATAAAGGCGACCATGAAAAATGCTAAAGACGGCCATAGAGGCTTCTTTAGCTAATTGGGCCAAATAGCTAAAGCCGATCATACAAAGAATTTTCTTTAGCCGACCATAGGACATTTTTGTATGGGCACGCCTCACGCCAACTTGATCCAGATTTCTTCCACTCGTGGCACTGGGTACGTCTCAATGCCTACCGCCTGTTTCACGAAAACCTTGAAGTTCCCACACAGCCGGATCTTTCCATCCTTCTCCAGAACTGGAACCAGTGGTGATGCCCACTCCGACGTGCGCACCGGACTCAGGAAGCCTTCACGCTGCAATTGCTGGAGCTCTTGCGGCACAAAATCCCGAAGTGCGAACGGCACCACTCTTGGCCTAAAATACCTTGGTCTGGCGTCTTCCGGCACCCTTATCCTGGCCTTGACATCACGAAGGGTACCCAGTCTTTCCGCAAGTAATTCTGGAAATTCGCCGACCCAATTCTCCGCTCTGTCGACGCGGTGGACGCCTAGCAGACTGTCGAGCGCCATGCACAAAAGCTCTCACCCAATCCCTCCCAAGAAGGGCCCGGGAACTTCCTCTGACCACGAAAAAAGGCAACTGAGCGTTCTTTCCTGCGAACTCGGCAGCCACCGTAGTTTTTTCCGGCAACCGCCGCATGTTGTCGGAAGTATCCTCGCAACTTGACGTCGGACTGTTGAAGAGTCACTGCCGGAAAACGCCTTTTAAACTCCACCTCACCCATGACCGAGTAGACGGCTCCGTGTCGAATTCCATGCGCATCATCTGACCCTCATCTGTCACCGTAGCACATAAGGGCGGTACCCGTGGCTCGAGAACGTTCTCGACTTCAATTTGCGCCAGGACAATAGGATCCCCTGCCGACCCGTGTTCCAGTAACCACAAGCTGTCGACATCTGTCCCTCCAGTCTCGTCGTCGGACTCTGTCTCCACCGCCATCACGGTTCGTCGGGCGTTGTTTCCCGCCCGTTCGCCGCCATGCTGTCTGCCAGTGACCATCGTGTCCTCCGAGTTTTGTCGTTTTTTGCTTGGACGGACATTTCCTAGCCGCAAGTCCTTTCTTCTTGGAAGAAAACCAATGTAGCCTTCGGAATCTGCACGCAGACTCATGGTGCCGCCCACTACAACGATGAAAGTCGTCGGCCGCCTCCCTGGCACTCGATACTCGATGCAGAGTCGTCTCGGCCGCCTGGCCAGTCATTAGTTCCGCTCCCTTGGCCGCTGCCTCCATGCTCAAAACAACCTGCATGGCTCGGTCCAGTGTCAATTTGGGCTCCTCCAAAAGGTGTCTTCTCGTTAGGTCGCTACTAATGCCGCGGACGAGTCTGTCTCTTAGATTGTTGTCCAGCTCCCTACCAAACTCACAGGGATCCGCCAGCTTACGAAGCTCGACGATGAAATCCTTAATTGCTTTACTTTCATTCTGCATTCTGCAATAGAAGTGTTAGCGTTGGTCAATCACGGACGGTCTTGAAGCATAATGATCCTTGAGCAGCTGTAAACTTTCGCTGAGTGGAATTTCACTAGGGCGTCTGTGTGCCGCAAAACTTCAGAGCAGGGAATGCATCGGTCTTCCGCACGAACTTAGAAATACTGCACGCTGTTTGTCCGCCGGAACGCTGTGAGCGATGAAGTGTTGGTCCAAAACTTCAACGCACTCTTGCCACGCGTCGACGCGTGGCAAGAGTGCGTTGAAGGGGGTTGGGATCCCCACCCCCTTCAGTAATTGCTTCCGACTTTGGCATGGCGCGGGCGCTATGTCGTCTCTCCCGGTGCAGAACAAGACTGTTCACTCAGGTTTCTCCTCGTCGCTAGTTGTTACAGCTTTATATTTACACAAATATATATATGAAAGAAGCGAGCCAGCGTGGCCCGCAGACGAGATCGTCTCGTCAGCATTCCATCTGTCACGTGCCGCCCGCGCTCTCTCCCACTGGCAGCCACCCGGTGCGTGGCGCTAGTTGCTGTCACAACAAAGGCAACTTTTATTGCCGGGGTTTACTGATAATGCAGAGCTTCGCTGACCCCTAGAATTCCTTCGCGGACCCCAAAGGGTCCGTTGACCCCCGTTTGAGAACCACTGCTCTAAAGGGTGAACCACACGGTGTGACCGCCAACGTCATGAAGAGCAAATTTTTCATAGTTGGTGTCTCTCTCAGTGGTTAGCGGTCTCGCCGTCTCTGTTATGCTGCATTGCAACTGTGGTCAATTTGCATCATAGTTACCAATAACAATATTGCTACGTTTCGGCATTTGATTAGTTTTTTTTTTATCGAACGGATATTCACACAACTTTCGTGCTATTAAACAAGTCGCAATCAGCCTTACAAAAACTGCTTGTACTTGGAATTGCAAGAGCCAAAACTATGCGGGCGAGATGGTTAGAAAACAACGCAATCTAAACCCTCAGGCACAGGGAAGTTAACTGACATTCCTATATACTATCTCTTTACGTCTCAGAGTTTTGATTTTGCCTTATGAACGAATCTTGACGAGTGACTCTGTAACAAAGACGGACTTAAAAATTGTGGAAGTATAGTTATGTGTTTATTTTGTGTTTATCTTGGAACAAGTATTCCGTCATTTGGAACTGATTGAACCAAACGGTCAAGTTCCTGGTCAGCGCAGTCCTTTAAATGCGCAAAAGACGAATGCACCCCCCGACGTCTATCTTTGTAACCACGGTTTCGGGAAAGAATAATCACTTTCCGTAGATTGTACAGAAGAGCTTAGCACTCCTAGCAGAGGCCCGTGCTTCACGCTAAGAACGGATTGATCCTCCCACCGCAAGCCAGAGCTTAGGATGTAAGAAACGCCTTCTCTAAATAAGACATGCTGGTCAATTCTTTGAAAAGATTTTAGAGCGAAACAGCATTTTTACTTTAATTCACCGACTTTTGTTCCGTGAAAACTGCATTATGTACGAACAGGCTGGCCAGAACCATAAGGTAACAGCAGTAACAAGCCTTACACTCCCCACTGGCGTCCTCTTTATTCAGGTTCCTCCTTCGTCCGCGAGAGGGCAAGCGCTGGGCTAGAGTTGCGGATAGCTTAGGATAGATCTTCAGTACTTTTTATATTCAATGTGTGATCCATTATAGACATAGAGCGAAGCTCAGTCGAAGTAAAGCTTTTATTAAAACACGCTAGGGCGACGCAGTGTATCTCGGCCAAATGTTTTGATTTACTGAGGTTCAAAAGTAACTCAATTACAAAAATTGGTTTTATTGGAATGTAATCAAAGTGATGTCTCGTCGATATGAAGCACTGCGTTCTACAATAAGGCATTTATAATGTGTTTTTTGTTTCTCCAAATAGCGAGACAATAAACTTTGTATTTGCCCAGTTCGTCCTCAAAAATGTTGTCTACAAAGCAAAATGTCCTCATTAACGTTTTTTTTGTTTTTTTTGTTTTTACCGAAACATGACTGTACCATTACAAGTAATTCAACAGCAGAAATAAAATGAGAGATCTTTTTGCTTTAATAGAAATACACTACCCAAGTATTTTTTGGGTGCTGATACTTGTGATGATGACTGTATTGATCAGGTTTTTTTTTGTCTCAAGTACGGTGTCTGAAGCGAGTTTCTGACTGGTGTGTTTACTGTGTCTCAAAAAGTTGACTTAAAACGAAAGAAACACACAAGAGAACTCTTGCGTGTTTCTTTCGTTTTAAGTCAATTTAGATCACCAACACGCTCAAGTCTTTAACAAAAGGTTGGTTTCTTGATTTCTTCCTGATGACGTCATAGGAAGTTCGTGCTGTCGCCGGCCGCGATCTTGGCGGTTTTACAACTGCGGTGGTGGATGTGGAAGACCTCCGTTCTGCTGCAGGTCGCTCTCCAGCTTAAACGTTTAAGGAAAGCTTGGGCAGCCAGCAACTGGGACACTGCGATGACAACGTCCATCGCATTCCCTCGCGCTTTTTTGGGAGATTTCTACGTCGAACCGCCAGGATCGCGAAACCCGATACCATGACACTCCGCATTCTTTGACGTTTGTTACTGCCCTTTCGTGACCACTTTCGGTACATGGGCGGAATAGGACGTTCAACATAGCGGTTGGACACACGTTCCTTCAGCCACCCTAAATTGAAGTACACATCTCACCATCGGGCTTCGTGGTCCTTTCAGGCGGAGCATTTCTACGACAAATACCTGAAAAGCAACGGATCAGGGATTGCCGCCTTCGACTTGGAGTACGACGACTTCGCCAACCTGTGTGGTGAAGGAAACTTTAGGCGCCTGAAGGAGATAAAGGGCGTTGTTGGGATCCACGCCTGACGGACGCCACGTCGTCCCGGATTCGAAGAATGCGCCGAGAAAATAAAAGAGTGGAGGATTCCAGAGCGGCCGGAGACTCCACAGTTCCGATCTCTGGTTGAAACGATTATTGGTTTGACCCAAGTCGAGCTGCCTTTGTCTTACTGCACTCGTCAAACGCGTTGGAACGCGCAGCGCTGGCGTCCGCCGTGTGGCTCTTGCATTCGAACGCGTTCGATGAGTACAGTCAAGCCAAAGGCAGTTAGCTTTTTATCTGCCCACTAATCGTTCGAACCAGGACTCGGCGTTTTGATGTGCTTGTGCGCTCCTGTTCTCCTTTTCTCCCTTAGTTTCTCAGCACACAAGATGCAGTAAACGTTTTGGTCCCGTGCAGAGTCGCTTGTTGTTAATCGTCCCGAGAGTGCCTTCCCGTACTTCTTTATGCGTTCCATCGTTCAAGAATATGGCCTCTTCAAAACCATAGCCAGCAGCATTGGTCATCGACATTTCTTGTGCATGAAGCATGTGATAATTTGACTTTGAATCTTGCCGAACCATGCCGCTGTACTAGTATACCACCGGAGCTGATTCAATTCCACCTGTGCGTATTGCAACCTTAAAAGAAAATAATGTTTCTCACATTGATCCTACGCTGCGCAAAGTAGTCTTTGCAATGTTTGGTTGTAGGAAGAGATTATGATATTGGCGTCTGAAACGCGTATGTTCTAATATGATAACATATAGCTTAACAAAAATACAGCTACCTATAGTTTCACTCTCGACATAAAGGGGAAAATTGGTAATCACCCGCGAGGAGCCCGACTATTTCTGCTACGGTTCTTGATGTGAATACAAAAATCGTAGGCTATACCCTCTTCTGACGTTAACTTTAGTGGATCCACGACCTGCACCAAAACAATACCAGCTAGGATGCAAGGCCTGCGCGTTTCCTTTTATACGTCATGACTGGTGGATTCTCTCAGCGTCTGCTGGTAGTCCGGATGAGCGCCATCGCCAGCTACACCGTCTGTTCTTGCGATTAAGTTAGACGTTCACGTGGACTGTCAAATGCACGAGCGAAACTGCCTTGCCACGGCTGTGCGAAGGGCTGCAAGCAAATGAGCGGAGCCCTCATAACGTAATACCAGTTTTTGCCTTCCTGATGGCAAACACACGAAGTCAGCAGTGGCTGCCAGCCCTCCGGAAGGACAGTGTTGTGTCCCAACACTCAGTGGTGCACATGAACATCATGGCGCTTAAACAAATATTCTGCCGTAGTTTTTACAAATGTTTTGCCCTACATTAAGACCGCTTACGTCGAGGGGCAATGGCGAGTTTCCGGGAGAGTCGTGCTTCATGTGTCGTGTAGCGACTATCTTTAATGTCTCAGGATAGCCACGGCATCGCGCAAAGACGACAGCCAGTACCATAGAGACCATACCATGGAGACCATGTCAAGGAGTCGAGATACGACCAAAAGTCACCGGGATCAACGTTTCGTACGAAGCTTTATAACCAGTTAGAGAAGTAGCTTGGCCTTGAAGCAATTCGAAGCGCAGATGTGCCGTCATAAGCCGGCTATGTCTCAAGTGTAAAAGAACAGTCATGTCTCAACGGGCATTGTTACTTGCCGGCGTATGTTTACGTAACCTATCCAAACGCGACAGAGAAAATATTCATCCTTACATTTCACTCTGGAGGATGTGCAAGGCCTTAAAAAAAATTCATTTCAACTGCAAAGCGAATAAATAAAAACACACGGCACTGTATCAAGATGGTTAACCGAACTCTTTTTTTTTTACTCAAAATAGTTGGCAGAACAGCCTGGAACTAAATCTGCAACGAGATTGAGAATTCCATTATTTTTTTTAATGAATCGAAGTGTCGTTTTTGTGTGTCCTCTTCATTGTCACTATTTTTGTAACTTTCAATTTTGAAAAAAAAAAAAAGACACGAAAAAAACATTTGTGCTAAATTTTAGCTTGTACAGAGATTGGGCGGATCTGCGGATCTTTGAGTCAAACAAAATTCGCTGCAACGTTTCGGCCCTTCTTCTCTCAACTATGGCCTAACACATCGAATCTTTGTGTTCGTCGAATTTAGAGTCCCTGGAGGCGGACGTGCAAGATACCGGATTTCGGTTATAAGACGATGATCTTTTAATACGTGGTTTGTTGGACAGTTTCGATTGTAAGTCCTATCCTGTCTCTGCCACGCGTGTCCAAGTGTCCCCTTAAGGCACATTCAAATAGTATACTTTAGAAATCGTGAGGCGACACGACTCCAACAAAAGTCGTACAGCGGCCCACTTCCGCTCATTTTGTTGCCGGGGTAAAGTCCCCTCCGTCAAATTTCTCCCGTGTCCTCCACTAAGGCATTGCGCATGCTGATCACATTGGGTTCGGAGAGCCACAAACAAGCTTTGTTGGCTGCCGGTCAATCACTCGAGGCTTCCACTGCTCTTCAGGTCCCGCAAACGAGAAAGAAAAGGGCTGTGTTCTAAATCCTACCCAAATAGATACGAGCTAATCCGGCGGATTGTGTCACGTGATAAAACAGATAGAGCGACGCCGGACGCGGGTAGATTATTGAATGCACAGGTACAAAACCCTTTGCCCGAGCTGATTTTAGAACACTGCAAAGAATGCAAGGGCCCGCTAGAACATATGGACAGTATTGTCAGGTGGCGTCTGACGTAAAGTCTGACGAGCACCGAAGTCACCTAAAAGCGGAGAAAGCGAGGAGGAAAATCGTAATGTTTGCTTTCTGGTTTTCAAACAGACATCGTGCTGCGGTACTGCCGGACGCTCCAACCTCCACGATATTTGACGGAGTCGTGTCGCCTCACGATTTATGACGTGGCCTGTTTGGGCAGGTATTTATATTGCCCCGGTGACGTGACGATATTGCGTCATCGGTGGCATCCTGCAGTGATTGGAATTGGTTGCGGGCATCGATGAAAATGAGATCCAACAGCCCCTGTCATTCGCCCAGAGGTTTATGGCTCCGCAAACGCAGCTTTTCTTGCTTTCAGAGAAAGAGGAAGATGAAGACCCATGAACGTTGGTTTCTTCGGCAGATGCTTAAAAGCCTTGGTTCCGGGTATTCGATAGGGTATTTGTCGAGCGAATGTGTTGCATACCAACCATCCCTGTACGTGTGCTGTAGTTAGAGCACGGCCTGGACAGGGTTTGGGAACGTAACCACACACCCGGCGGCAGGTGATCTCTTTCAGCAGTATACCAGCTTCCAGCTGGTTCATGAAAGGCTTCAGGAACGCCGCCGCGCCTGACGGGCAACCTGAACAAACGAAAGAACAAATACCGAGACCGCACGGGAACCAGACACCAGACTCAAACCCCAAAGAGCTCCAGAGCCTTCCATTCTGTTCCTGGTGTGCTCCTCACGCATTTTGTCCTGGAAAATATGTATCCTACATGGTGTTGACAATATGATGATTATTAATAAAGTGTTAGAAAAAACGGTGCTTCCCCTCGACAGCGCGATGCAATCATCGGACAACGCGAGACCTTAAGATCGTCGCGCGACGCGTTAGGTGCACTGCACAAACCTTAAACTCAGCGAAAAACTTCACTTTTCGTAATTTTCAAATCTTACAATTTTTTTTTGAAAGGAGAGTAGGCTTATCATTTCGACATCAAAGCTCATTGAAAATTGTAATTAAGCTCTTATGTACCATCTGCTGTGAATAGGCTGTTACAAATTTTATTGCACTTTACTGAATAATAGGCCATATGCAAAATTCTTGCCAACTATCAACATCATGCCTGTCGAAGCCGCCGTATTTTTTTACATCTTCCTGCTGTGGAGGAGGCTCTTTTGAATTTAACTGGGTTGTCATAATAATACTATAATTTATATGTGCACTTATTCGGTTGCTGTTCTGTTTTGGTTCAAACAGAAAAGAAAGATGGCTAGAATTTCTGGAAAAGAAATAGAACCCTTTCCGAAAGGCATTTTACCTTCTTTTACAGCTCATGGCTAAACTATAACTATACGTAGCTCAGCTCATGCCTCTCTTCAATCTACCCACACTGTGCAGAGTCAAACCCTTCGCTCTAATGTCGGCGTTACCTATCTCCGCAGCAGAAGAAGCGAATGACTTCGAAAGCATATAGCAGAAAGGGGAAAAGATGTTTGTCGTTTTTCGTCACCTTCAATTCGCGAAATTGAGTGTGTTTAATTTAGCCGAGCATAATCTCCTATCACCGCCATTACAGCGGCATTATTGGAGCATTTGGGACCGACCGGCCGGCGGCCGCGCCGTCGATGTCGTCGAGTCGGTCGAGTTTGATATGCTCGGATTCCTCGGTCGTTTTACGCGGGATTGTGACGGCGCGAACGCTTCAAACTTGCGTAGGTAAGGGATGCAAAGCCGGGACTATAGCGTAGCAAATCGCAAGCACTGAAATCCGTGATAGTGAGAGGAAGAACGAGAAAAAGAAAGACCGAAAATCGGATTGTTTTCTTTTCTACAAAGTATGCCGCCGGCGGTTTCTCGTGCAATAATGTAAGAACAGATTAGGCAACGACCGTGCAAGTGAGGGTTTGTTACCTCTGTGTTTATTAAAGTCGTACCAGAAGTCTGAACTTCACCGATAGCAATATCTGTGCTTGCCCCGCCGCTTCGAGGCGGCCGAAAGGTATATAACGGTGTCGGACACGGACGTCTCTTTCGTTATTTCTGATATGGGCTTCGTGGTACGTATAATTTCGCCTGGCCTGTGTCGTGTGTTATTTATGCATCTAAGCAATGAAAGTTGTCACTGGTCGTCGGAAAGATCAGTCGGTGGGCTTGTAAAGTTCCAGCAGTGGCAATTTTGAACGGCCAAGGGGGGAGCGGCGAGGGGGATTGGTCGCTCCAAAAAGTCGAGTGCATCTGCTCGTCGATTCGGAGTGGGTCCCACGGAGTGGAATTTCGCCTCTCTCTCGGATTTTAGAAAGTTCTCCGCATCTATGAGTGAAATTCATCATATGACTTTGGAAAAGAGTGTATTGTCTGTAACAACGTTGCAAGACTAGTCACTCAAACAGTGAACTGGGCCATCCAGGTTAGTGAACGGCCTTTATCGAAGACGTTGTCTGAGGGGTTTATACTGTACTTGCTGAAGGTGATCCTATTTCAGATCAACGACTCCCGCTATGTCAAGGCCACTGTCTCTCGGGTGAAACTATCGGTGCGAGCCCCCCATGTATCGGCTATAGAGCTAGCTGAGCGCTTGAGCTAAGCGAGGAGGAGGAGGAGGAAAGAACATTTATTGTCCGACAGAATTGGCATTCTCCCTCCCCCCTCGGCACCAGGCCGGGGAGGCAGGAGGCACCGCTTTAGATGCTGGCCAGGAGGTCTTGTGTCCCGGCGGCCTCTTCAGCCAGTCGGACGAGGCGGAGCTGGAGCTCAGGGTCCGAACTGCGCAGCAGGGTCTCCCAGGATTCTTTAGAAGCGATATTTAGCGCCCTCCCAGGAGAGTTTGAGCATACCCAGATTATATGGTCGAGGGACCCTCTCAACCCGCAGTGTGTACACTCGTCTGATCTTATATCCGGGAACATATGGTTCACCAGGATTGGGTGTGGGTACGTGTATGTTTGGAGTCGTCTCCACGCGACTGCCTGCGTATTATTTAATGACGGGTCTGGTGGGGGTACCAGCCTACGTTCCAATCTGTAATGTTGAGTAATTTCCCCATATTTTACCATGCGTTCACCGCTCCCTTGCCAGAGGGGGTCCTCACCAGCCCGGTGGTATAAACCTCGAGCTAGCTCGTGAGCCGCCTCGTTGCCGGGGACGGAGGCATGTGCCGGTGTCCAGATCAACGTAATTTTCCTCGCAATTTGTCGCTGATCGAGAATCTTCGCCGCCGCAGGCGAGATTCTGCCTGCACTAAAATTTTGGATGGCAGTTTTACTGTCGCTTATGATGAAATTTGCTTCCGTGCCGACGCAAGCCAATGCTACCGCAACTTCCTCCGCCACTGCAGCGGAGCGCGTCCTTAAGGAGACTGCCGTAACGGCATTTCCGCGGCCATCGACTACCGCGGCTACCGCTCGTCCGTCGTGGCCACAAGCGGCGTCCACATACGCTACCTGCTCCGAGGGCAGCTCCCTATACCGGAGACTAATGGCCTCTGCTCTCTTCTCTCTTCTGATCTTATTGTGCTCGGGATGCATATTCTTAGGTAAAGGGGGGATGATTAGCCAGCTTCTGATTCCCTCCTTAATTTCTGCCTTTAGGATTGGGCCCCTGTGCGGATTGATTCCTACTTTAGCCAGGATAGTCCTGCCCGTTTTTGTGGCGCACAATCTCTCAATCTGAGATGTGCGCACCGCTTCCGCCAGTTCCACCCACGTGTTGTGCATCCCGAGCGCCAAAAGTCGCTCCGTGGATGTGCACGTGGGCAGGCCCAGCGCGCGCTTGACGCATCTACGTATTAATCCGTCAATTTTCATCTTTTCTGCCGACTTTATGTCGAGATAAGGCGTAGAGTAGCTAACTCTGCTGAATATGAAAGCTTGTACCAGCCTCATTAAATTCTTTTCTTTTAATCCTCGCCCTTTGCTCGCAACCCGCCTGATGAGGCTCAGTGTCTGCATCACGTGGCTCTCCAATCGCTTTAGAGTCTCTCCGTTGTGGCCGTGAGACTGGAGAACTAGGCCGAGAATTCGTATCTGTTCTACTTTTGGGACCTCTGCTCCCGCTACCTGAATTAGAATATCCGACGGTGCCTTACACCGGAGATGCTTAGGGTTGTAGACGAATAGTTCCGATTTTTGTGGCGAACAAGCCAATCCTCGCTCGGCCGCGTACCTCACGATTGTGTCGGTCGCCGCCTGGAGCCTTTGCTCAATTTCCGAGTCACTACCCTGGTTGACCCATAAGGTAATGTCATCTGCGTAGAGGCTGAATTGTAGCCCCTCAATGCGTTCCAACTGCCCGGGGAGCGCGCACATGGCCACGTTAAAGAGAAGGGGGGACAACACCGAGCCCTGGGGCGTGCCCCTGCTGCCCAGCTCAAGAATGGAAGATTCAATAGATTGGAATTTTACGCAGGCCGTCCTGCCGGAAAGGAAGTTTCGCACGTAATTGAAAGTTTTAGTGCCCACATTTAGATTGCTAAGTCCGGTAAGTATCGACTCGTGCTTTACGTTGTCGAAGGCTTTCGTCAGGTCTAGCCCTAGGATCACCTTCGCATCCTTAGACCGCGAGTCGACAATGTCGTGTTTAATCTGAAGCATAATATCCTGCGTGCACAGATGAGGGCGGAACCCGATCATTGTGTGCGGCAAGAGGTCCTGCTTTTCCAGGTATTCGATTAATCTCGTCTGGATGACATGCTCCATTAGCTTTCCTATGCACGAGGTAAGCGATAGGGGCCGGAGATTCCCGAGCTGTGGAGGCTTGCCCGGCTTGGGTATTAAGATGACGTTTGCCGATTTCCATTGCTGCGGAAGCTCGCCTTTGTCCCAGCATTCCTGCATGTACTCCGTTAGGTAACCTATCGAGGTATCATCCAAGTTCCTGAGAATTTTATTTGTAATCCCGTCAGGACCCGGGGCAGACTTTGTGCGGAGCCTAACTAATTCCGCTCTAACTTCCGCTTCAGTGATGGGGGAATCAAGCGCCTCGTTGTGCGCACCATCATAGTCTGGAAGGGGAGTTTGATGGATCTCACCTACGTAGTTTTCTATTAGTTTCTGCATGAAATCGTCGTCGCCGCCGTGAAAAGCCTGTCGAGCTTTGGCGAGTCTGATTCCCGATTGGGTTTTCGAATTTTCCGGGTCGAGCAAATGGCGGAGCATACCCCACGTTCTAGCGAGGTTCATCTCGCCTTCCATCTGGTCGCATTTCTTGCCCCAATTTTGTTCACATAATTTAAAGGAGTAATCCTCAATTTCCTTGTTGTGTCGCGCTAACCTTCTCCGGAGGGTGCGGTTCCATTTTTGTGTCCTTAGACGTCTTTCCATGCTTTGCTTAGCCTCCCACATATGCAGGAGGCGGCTATCGGCAATCTCGGGGGCGTCTTCACCTTCTAAGGTTTTGGTAACCTCCCCGACGTTCGATTTTAGCTGTTCCACCCATTCCCCGATGTCGCAAATGGGCGTCCCTTCCTGGTTGGATCTGATTGTTCTAAACTGGTCCCATTCGACGGTGGCTGGCGCGCGTGCCCTGCGCGTTTTAAGGCCTTCTTTGAGGAGGGATACCAGTATGTAGTGGTCGCTCCCAAAATTTAGCTCTGAATTGTGCCATTCGAGGCCGCGGACGTTCTTGGAGAGGGTGAGATCTGGAGACGTATCCACACTAACGCTGTTTCCCACTCGCGTGGGGCTATCAGGGTCAGTGTGTAACGAAAGCCCCTGGTCTTGCATGTCCTCCCACAATTGTCTACCTTTTGGGCACTGAGGAGAGTACCCCCAGGCCTGATGATGCGCGTTGAAATCCCCCCCAACCACTAGAGGCCGGTTGCCGCTAATTTTGAGAGTTTTGCGGAGCAGGGCTCTGAACCTAACCTTTCTTTGTTTAGGCGAGCTGTATATATTCAACAAAAAGAGGCTGGGTTCCGTTTTTTTGCCCGTTAAAATTTCGACGAAGACGTTCTCGATCTCCCGCAAATCGAGCTCGTGTTCTATCACCGCGATGTTTCGTTTCACAAGTGTCGTGACTGTCGATTTTTCGCCCCGGTCGCTATGAAACGCCTGATATCCTGACATTTTCGCGGGTCCCCCTGTCTCCTGAAGCGCAATCGCGAGTGGCGTGATGGTCAGTAGCGGAAGATATCGCTGCAGAATCGGTCGCTTACGGCGGAAGCCACGACAGTTCCACTGCCAAATTTGGTTCTCAGCACGACTGGCTATTTTGCAATTTTGAAACAACGTGCTCGATATTTTGCTGCCAAATATTATTGGCAACCAACTCGGTACGCAATGTTTGAGACTCTTCAGCTTGTTTCTGAATAGCCTCTGCCTGCTTCTGGATAGCGCCCAGAATGGCCGGAACTTGGGTATTCATGTTAATAATGAACTCGTCTAATGTGTTTTCCAGTTTCATCATTCTACCTTCCAACGTCTGACCAGAGTCCGCGTCCTGAAATTTGCGCTTCAGCGGGGGTGGGAGGGTCGCCTCGGTAACCATTTTGCCCTCGCTTGACGGCGGCTCCGGGGCCACGGGCCGTGGCTGAGGCGGGGGAGGGGTCGGTGGCCCCTGTTTTTTTTTTAAATTTTGAATCTCTA
Organism: Ixodes persulcatus; assembly: GCA_013358835.2. Classification (NCBI taxonomy): domain Eukaryota; kingdom Metazoa; phylum Arthropoda; class Arachnida; order Ixodida; family Ixodidae; genus Ixodes; species Ixodes persulcatus. Next base: position 36,154 of record JABSTQ010006829.1, read on the forward strand.
CCTTCTGGGATTCCACAATCCCGCTTAATTTTTCAACCATTTTCTTTAACTGATCAATCTCGTCAGCTCTTTTATCTTCCTTATCCTGGGTGACCGCCTTTGCGAAGCTCACGCCCTTACGCTCCTGGCTCCAACCTCGTTTTCGTGGGTTGGCCAGGCCTCTGGAGCTGGAACGCCCCCTGGACTGGCTTCTTCCCCTGGAGTTGGCCCGGGAGCCGGATCGGCCTCTGGGTTCCACCGGATTCCTTGTATCCAATCTTGGGAAGGACTTGTCTCGGACCTTGTAGCCCTTCTCCAGCTTCAGCTCTCTCGGTCGGCTCTGGCGTTCCGATGAGTCGGTCTGACGTTGTTTCCGCTCCCACTGCTTCTTCTTGACGACGTAGGGTGTCCGGAAAATCTCCCGGCATTTCTTGTCGCCCAGTATATGCCCTTTGCCGCACAGTTGACACTTGGGCTCGCAGCTGTGGTCCTTCGGTGGCCTTTCGAGACCGCACCCGCGGCACCTGACGTTCTTCGGGTCGGGGCAGACGTCGTCCCGATGACCCAGGTGTCCGCAGGCGGTGCAGATCTCAAATTTCTTCTTATATAGTTGGCATCTCAATGGGACGCCTCCAAAAAGGATCCATCTTGGTACCGTGTTCTCTTCGAACAGTAGCATCACGGCCTTCGACTCCTTGCCCAATCTTCTGACTCCCAGAATCTTAGGGTTGTCGCGGCGGTCGAGTCTGGTCTTGATGTCTTCTATCGTGTAGAAGAGTGGGATGTCGTATATCACCCCCTTGCCACAATCCTCCGGGGTGCACCCACGTAGGCAGAGGTTTCGACACACTCCCCGTCGAGCATTATCTGCTTGATGCAGGCGTACTTAAGCTTTCGCTTCTCGCACGTGGTCCCGACGAGAATGGACTGTTGTTTGAAGTTCGGCGAGAATATATCATCGCCCTCTTCCTTGGGATCGATCCCGGCTGCGGCTTTGATGACGTCGCCCAGGTGGGCCGTCCCATATTGGATTAGCTTCGTCAGGCCTCCGCGCGGCCTGAGCACGATCTTCGTCGCCTCCGTCGGCATGCGCATCTGCCTGCGCTCTATGGACTTCAGCGCCATCTTTCTACCCATTGCCTTTGTCGGGGCGCGGCTTTGGTCACTTTCCCGCGTAATACTTTCCAACGGGACAATCTTCGATTTTCGGCTGGTAAACCATTGGTTTGGCACTTCCAGCTCCTCGGGTCGGATGAGCTCACCCTCAACAGTGACCTCCATGTTTAAATTCTTCGATGGCGAGCGCCGAGTGACCCCGGGTAGGGCCGCCGCGGACTCAGTCGACTCAGTAGGCTTAGCGCGGTGAGGCGCCCGTTAGGCTTAGATGCTCCACATGCGATGCGGATCTCGAAAAGCTGAAAAATGGCGAAGAAGTGGTCCACTTGCCCAATATTTTGTGCCTCCGTGGTCCTTGCGTACTCCACCGCTCGATTCACCGAAAATCTGGGGTGAAAACTTCGAAAAGCTACGGAAATCGACGAAAAATCGCAGAGCCCGTGTGAAATGCATCCACTCACTCGTACTTCGTCGTCGTCTCTTGAGCTAAGCGAAGACGAGGAAATAAACGGGACGGAAGCTCACGGCCGGGACATAAGCGTTCTCAAGCGAAGTGTCCTCTTGATTTGTGCCTACTTGGCACAATACATGGTGTCAGAAGTGCTCCTCTTCAGTCAAAAGAACTGCCGCCATGATCGAACTACCGCCACCTGAAGGGTTACGGCTATCGGAGGTCACAGTGGAGAATTGGAAGCGATTCAAGCAGCGCGTCGAACTCTACTTCCAGGCATCAGAAACGAAGGAGGTGAGGTCGAAGCAGCAGAGCCCTACTAAAAAAAATTATATGAATTTTTCATACGGGTCTTCATATAGCGTTATGGGATACGGGTTATATGGTTGGGACGGGTCATACGGTTGGTATGGATCATAAGGGTCATACGGTTGGTACGGGTCGTATGGGTAATTTGGTTGATAGGGTTGGTACGGTTTCTATGGTACATAGGTTTGTATGGTTGTTATGGATGATATCGTTTGTGCAGTTTATATCGTTGATATAATCTATAGGCCAACGCACTATTTACCAACAAGCCCTCACGAGGTGTGGGCAAATTCCGTTTCCACACGAGGTGCGGGCACTGCGCGTGCGCAGGAATGAGATTCGTCTGCACATGCACCCTAACAGTAGCAGCGCCACCGTAGCGACGTGACATCAGCGCCGCGTCTTGGTGTATATCGGTCGTATTAACCGCATGGTTCACCCGTCAGTGAAACATGAAGTTCAGCAGGGAAACACTTTCCTTTTAAAGCCTATGCAAGATAGCAAAAGTGCATGCACAGAGAAATGCTAAAACTTCGAGAAATTTGAACATGCATTCCACCCGCAGGCTCTTTTATTTGCCCTCCAGTCTCAGGCTTTGAAGCAGGTCGTGCATGTTAATGATGCATTTCTTTGAGGCGAGCTGCATCTGCTTTCCCAGTTGGTCACAGGCTGATGCACCTGCGACGGGCGTTTGAAAGTAATGTAAACAAAACAGACAGTCACATTACATGTTCTCGTAAAATAGTTTGTACAGTATTTATTTAGTCACTAAAACCTTTTTCAAAAGTCCATCAAGCAACATTGGCGGTCACCATTGCTTGCTCACGAAGTGCGTTACTGGATCAGAGTCCTCGCTGAACGCTGACGCAGGGCTCGCTTTCAATATATGCCCACAGTATGTGAGCGAGCAATGGCGGACAGGCGTTCGCACTGACGTTGGAAAAGGGTCTATTGACTTAACTTTCATGACTGACTTAATATAACTTATTATTTAAAATCATCTAACTTCTGAAAAGTTCCCAATTTAAAAACAATCACAAACTTTTGTTATGGCAATACATCACCGCTAGACGGAAAATACATAGCATAAAACTCCCAATTGCAAAATGTTCTGCCAGCGAAATAACTCCCAAACCCAAATTGTTTCAATTTGATAAAATAATGAGAGAATAAAAATAAACTCACATGCTGTATTGCATTCATCTAGCATTCGTAAGAATCGTTCTTTCTAGCACTGAAGATTGAGGCATCAAAGTATGTGCCAGAAAACGGAGGCAGAGGAGGATACGAGAGCGCACGGGGAAGTCAGAACGCCAATCTACGAGTGGAATGATTAGTAGGTAGACGCAAAGCTAGCTGCCTTTGTCTCCACCGCATTCGTCGAACGTGTTCGAATGCGAAAGCCAAAGGTCAGACGCCACGAATTTAACCAGAGTGTCTAGCAAAATATTATTTTTAAATTCCCCGATTTTTCCAGATTTTCCGACAATTTCAGGTGAAATTCCCTGACCACTCTAGAGGCGGTTAAATATATAAGATGATTACAACACAAGGCATTGAGCACTGTAAGGATGATTTTGCACGGGCTTAATCCAACTTGCATATTCCGAAATATTCGGGTTCGTCCAATCCAGATTAAACAAGCACTTTTTTGCCGCCGACATTTTCAGTGAAGAGCCCGCTTCCGGAAACACGATGAAAACACGACGCTCAACCACACAGGTCAATAGCCGAATGGCAGCATGGCCACCAGATACACTTTCGGATACTTTCGGCTTAAGGCTTGGATTAGATTGGGGTCTGCGTCTTTTCCATTTGTTACTAAATCTAGTAACTAACTGGATCTAGCCTTGTGTTGTGCCCTCAATCCAATCCAATCCAAGGATTGGACTGGATTCGTCGGCTGTTCCCTTTGCATCGGGTAGCACATTACGTTGTGTGAGCAGAGCCTGTGCTCCCCTTTAAGCAGAATTTATTGTCTATTTTTCTGCCCCGAAGTCCTCAAGCCTTTGCTCAGGGCACTCGATGGCGTTTCCGGCTCATTTTCCCTGACTGGGCTCACTTTTTGACAATACCCCTGAATTTTCCCGGTAATTAAAATTTCCCTGACAATACCCGGTTTTCCCGGTCGCTAGACACCCTGTTAACGTTCTAACGCGTTCGATGAGTTCGGGGGAGACAAAGACTGCTAGCAATTAGGTCTGCCCACTGATCATTCGAATCAGAGCTTGGCATTCTGACGTCCCCGAGTGTCCTTGTATCATCCTCTCTATCACCTTCTTGAGCATACTCCTTTCACTTTCTGCCCAAGTTTCCAATGCAAAGAGTTTCAAATAAGCACTATGTCAACTGAGAAAATCTGAACCCTGAACAAGTTCTTCGAAAATTGCATTAAACCCACCTTCTGATCTCTAAAGCCTCGTGTTCAAAAATATTCAGAGTACCAAGAACAAGCTGCACTATCATTATACTTAATGGAAGTGTAGCCACATAATCTTAGTATAGTATAATTAAAAAATTACTTTATTCATGAACAGGAACTTTTAGTTAAGTAAATCATTCCTGTAGTCTATTAAGCACGAATTTTAGTTTAGACTACACAAATGTAGGCCAGAAACACTCAAATCCTGGAATTAATGAGGAAATAACTTGATTTGTGCTTAATTTAGACTTGTTTTTCGAGGGCTCCATATTTCGCAATTAAGCTCGAAGCTGAAGTTCTGGAATAATTCGCGGGTTTTAATTTTCGCGACGCAGTGGGATCTTGATATAGATTCCAATGTGTTTACATTTTACCGGAATTGTTCGCGGGACCTATTTTTTGCTAATTGTAGGCGATTTGCGAAACTCAGGTCCTCAAGAAAAATAAGTTGTTTACGGTATTCGTTTCAAGCACAGTAACATGAATTCCATTGCACCCATTAGTGTGGACACTGCCAAATGCTTCATTTTCAATTGAAAAAAGAGAGTCTTAGGTGGTAAGCTATTTGACGAATTTCATAGTTCTCCTAAACATGTAATTTGAGACATGCTGAGAAACCAGTTAGCATGCTATTTACAGGTACAATAGCACATAAAGATCGGCCAAAGCATATTGTTCAAACCCCTACACTGTCAGAAGGAACAAAGGTAGAATTATAAGCATGATGCCGAAACACAGCACGAACCAACGTTCAGTGTAGCAGAGATCGCCACACTATTTCATGTCACAGGTTGTGAGTACCGTGTACCTGGCCATCTATAACGTATCTGGATGGAGTACTCCAGCACTTTTTCAACATTGGCTCTAAAGAAAAATCTGATCGTTGAGTAGCTAGCTACCAAGTTTCAGAAATGCCAATGTGTTATGTTTAGCTACACGTCCCTTTACTTCTCTCTTCCTAAAGTCAGCAGGAAGCACAAGCTCCTGCCACTAGGTGCTTTCGTTCTTAACGTCATAAGCTCATGCTCGCACAGTTCACTTCAATGCTCAATTCGCCATAGTGCTAGTACAGTATGGCGAATGTTTGATCGATAAATATATTTGTCAGAATGCTTGGTCAATAGATATATCGTTCAAAGTAATTTTCTGCATTTGTGATCAAAGCGAGTCTCTAAAAACTTTCTGGAGTATTCAAATATTTGAAGAAACTTATAACGTCACTATCTTCTTTACTCAACACTGCCGTTCCACAGAGGACTTAATTAATTTATCTTCGAAATAATTTTGGCTTCTGCCACCCTAACTCACGAGACGCCAAACTAGTCATAACAGTGCAATAGGGAGGGCCTCATGCGGCTCTTCAACTGCTTCGGTGTGCCGCACTCCTGTATGCTATACTCTATTTCACTCCATTTCACAATAACTTGGTCAACTGTGGAGGCTACGGCCCCCACAACCCAATAAGAGCGTCGGGGCGAAGCGTGTGACAATATGTCATGGGAGCGTTTGCGTCACTATGCCAAATGCGAACCGGCTGTCGTCTGCTAGCCAAGGGTCCTCTGCTTCGGAACGAACCAACTTCAGATTTTTACATCCACCACCTCAACACTGCTGTTTGCTAGAGGAGCGAGTTCTTCGGGAACAGTTCATGAGGAAACCATACGCTCAATTTACCCACGGATCTGTGGCGGGTTCTAATGCCAGGGCAATGTTTTGAGCGGAAGCGGTCGATTACACGGCCGTGATCGTTTAAAGATTGTTCAAAATGCCATGTTGTTCTCGGAAAAGTGTTGGTCCGTATTAATTATCGTTGAAAAGTAATATGTCATTGTCTTTCTGCAGTGTCGAGTAGTGTTGCGGTCAGAGGAGGCTGACCGCAACACTCCTAAAAGAAAAGGAATCATAGAACTACTACTTGTCGCGAACGGCGCTTTTGCTGTGGCAGTAACGAGGTCTCTGGCCTCACCCATGGGGTTGCTGTCACGTGCCTTGCTCCAACGCTTTTACTAGGTCGGGGGGCCGCAGCCTCCACAGCTCGCCAAGTTATCGTGGAGCAGAGTATAGTTGCTGCACTCAGAGTAAGGGTAAAGGATCGAAAACTCAACATGCCCAGCACCTGCAAGAAGGTATAGGATATACACTTTGAGGTTAACAAGCCATACACCAGATAAGGTGCTTCCTCTGTGTTGAATGATTCCAGAAATTTATCGATGCCCTTGCACCAGCAGAGTTGAATCGCTCAATATGAAAAGCAAACCAACAAAACTACAAGACGTTCGGCAAAAATAGGTTACAGTGCCTACAGCAATCTGTGCTTTTGATTCGGGATTTAAGAGAGATGAGCTCAATTCTCTGGAATTTAGAAATTACGCCTATTCTGAAAGAATTTCTGTTCTGCATTTCAAGGTTGTCTCGTTAAAATAAAAATAAATACCAAAAAAAGTACTAACCTGATATGCATCTATGGAGTCTTGTTTTGGCTAGCAGCGACTGGCCCTGGTTAGCAATGACTCAATGTCCCCAGGATTGAAACGATGGCTTAAGTAACGTCCGCCCTTATGCACTTTTTGATATAACTGGAAGAGACAAAACATTTTGTTAAAAATGACCAATCCTTTTCACGTGAAAATTTTGCAGTTCATGCTTCCTGAGAGTGATTTCCCACGATAGTGTTAAATTAGAACAATGAGAGCAAAGTTGTTTCAATAAAGGGTCCCTGAAAAGAAAAACAAAATGTTTTTTTTTTAAACAGTCTGGTTGGGACACGCGTGTCAAAAAATTAATTTTACGTGACAAAAAATTGCTCAGAGCAATACTGACGGCGCGAGACGCGATTTAGTCGGTAGTCACCTCCTTCCCACTTGTTTCCTTTCGGCATTTCGGGCGAGTGGAGGAGAGGTGGATCAGCTTCGCCTTCGTGTTGAGGTGGCGAGAGCAAATGATCATTCCGTGACGTCATAGACTTTGCGTACAAACTTTCAAATAAATCTTTCGCTGTCAATATTGCTCTAAAAATATTTTTTTCGCATAAAATTTATTTTTTGACACGCGTGTCCCAACCAGACCGTTCAAAACACTTTTTTAGGGGCCCTTTAAGAGGTGTTATTCTGACTATGCATCTGTGGAATCAAGTATTGACTAGCAATGAATTATTGCCCCAGGACTGAAATGCTGCTTCAGTAATGCTTCCTGCTCAAAAACTTCAAGTGTAAGAACACAAGCCCCAAAATCTTTGTGCCATTCTCCTCCCCTACTTTTCTGATGCATTTAAGTTCCTTCATTCCCTTGGCAAATCCTTAACATTTCGAAGTGCTTATCCTACGTCCTTCCGTTAGAGCCCGGTCGTGCTGCAGAAACTGACTGAGTGGGTAACCCGGAGAATTCATTGTTGTGAGGACACTTTTCCATTCACCCCATGCTGTTCTTGAAAGCAGAAACTCCTCTCCCTTAACCACAGTCATTAAGCACTTTTCATAGATCATACACACAAGGTTGGCAATTCCAGCACAAGCTCATGTCTTCACTTTGATCATGGATTAAGCATACAGAACTAAACCCGAGACACCGGAAAAAGAAAAAAAAAGGACACGAAAAAGAGGACGACACACATAATGTCTCGAACACAGCTGCAGGTTTATTCTAAAACCACACCATTTTATAGGGGTGCACCGCAGTCAACGCCAAGAACCCTCACACCAAGTCACACCCCCAGATTGTCAACAAGGGCGAACAAAAGCACTGCCCTTGATGCTCCCACACTTGCCAAAGTCAACCCACCGAATAACAAGTAAAAAATAAATTCAGCTGTGTTTGAGACGTGTTGTGTTTGTCGTTCTCTTTTTCGTTTCCTTCTTCCGTTGTCTCAGGTTCAGTTATGTCTGCAATTCCCCAGCCTTGCCTGTACTTTTACTCTTCTCTCAATTAAGCATACGTCTGCAATCCACAATATCTGATCTAAGGAAAGTCTCTGTTCCACCGAGCCTTTTCCATTGTCAAATGAGCGGGCATTATTTATAAAAACTTCCTTTCATTACATTGTTTCAGAGAACAATTGTTCTTTCTCAATTAGCATCAACTGATCATATTAGAATAATTGCCAAATAATGGCAGATTCACACGATAGATCGAATCGCAATTTTCAACCGTGCGCCGTTAGTCAAGTTACCATCACGTAGGCTATTCCTGCGATTTGTCCCTCGTCCGCGGACACCCAGACTGTAAGGGCAGAGTGTCTTTTCAATCGAAGATTTTTGGCAAGTGAGTAACAGGAAAAGCGTTTTTGCGGTAGAGTAGCAACAGCTCACCAATATTTTTGTTTTCAAATCAGCCAAACAATGATAGTGGATCACTGTTTTGTCCGTTTGCTGTTTCATTTTGTCGCGCCACTCTTAATCTCCATGCGTGAAACAAGCTGCAAGAACTTTGCTCGGCTGACACACCGCAGGTTCTGGTACTCCTCTGGGTTGGTGTCAAGAAGCTTGTCAAAACTCGACTAGCAAGCAGCAATCGTTCCTACACATCCACCCAGTTTTCCATCCAGCAAGACCTTTCTTATGGCTGTAGTATGCTGAAGAGTGGTGCACAAGCGAGCAGTGCGTAAAGGCATTTCCAAATGTCTCTCCGCGACCCCAGGACTTCATCGCTTTAACGCTGAAGCCTCCTGAAGCAGGATCATACTTGTGTCATGTCGTTAGTAAAGTAAGTGACATTTCGCGCTAAGCCTGTCACTATGTTTTGGCTCACTCGGTATGTAACAGCGGCACACAATGATTCCTTTTCATGATAGCACCGTGATCCTAGTCGCAAACATCACTTCTGCTCTTGGAAAACAGTGCCACACTGCGATGTTGGCGTTTCGCAAAATTGCAGGGCTGCGAATAGGTTCAGTCTTTCCTCGCTGTCACCTGCTCGTCTCCTTTGTGTGGATGCGCTTCGGGGACTAACGGTCCGTGGACGTCTTGTCACGTGATAAACCCATCTGCGGATTAGCACGTCGTATAAATCAGCCATAAGTGGACTGCGGAGTCTGCACTCACAAAACATTTCTGTTGACGTTGCCTGCACGTCATGAAAGTGTGTTTCGTATCCAATTAAATATTCTCAAAGAAACAAGGACTCTGCATAATGATGTCGCACATTGTTCACCTTAACCCCTTAACCGGTTTTTGGTCTTCAGTTTTTGATCCTAAATGTTTTTTTTCCTTTCATTGCCTGTGCGGCTGGGCCACACGTGCCTCCACAATCGGTCGCCATCCTTAAAAACGTGTACAATAAACAAATGTGTGCTGCCATCTCTGAGCTGCACCGCAAACCAAGCTCGGAACGGGCCTGGGACGCCCAAAACAGCCAAGGGGTGAAGTAGGGTGCGCGGACGTGCTACACTCCTCCTAAACGCTTAGGGGATGGCTCTAGGTGGACGAGGTATGCTTGTTTAGAACGCTTAAAGGACACATGCAAAGGAAACAAAGTTTTTTTTTTTTTTTTTAAACAGCCGGGTTTGGAAAAGGAAGTCATAAAACGAATTTACAACGAAAAAGAACAATTTTTAGAGCTATATTTACGGCACTAAACAAATTTCTAGTTGGCGGCCACGAGCGCTGCGGAAAAGTGGCCCATATTTATCACGTGACTGGCCGCTATTTGTCACATGGTACTTGCGCTCTTTCGGAAGCTTCCTATGGTCTCGAAAAGTTACTTATGCATCTTTGTTTGAAGTGCAACAAAAAACAAAGATTAATAATTTACTTTTAGAGTTCAAAGGAGGCTCCTGAAAAAGCGCAAACAGACGTGATAAACCTGGGCACCGGTACGATGACGGCGGCGGTGCCCAAGAGCACATGAACTTGCACGGCGACGGTGGTGACGCCGTGGAGAAACGCATGGAAGCGGCGGCGCACAATGCTCAGCATGCGGCAGCGGCGTGACTTTTCGGCTTCGGCGATGCAGCGCGGCGGTGCACAGGTCTAACGCGTGACCAGCGGCGGTTCTCACATACGCCAACTACAAATTCGTTTTGAGCTATAAATATAGCTCTAAAAATTCTTCTTTTCGTTGTAAATTTGTTTTATAACAATCGTTTTCCATCTAGGCTGTTTAAAATTTTTTTTTTCCTTTGCATGTGTCCTTTAAGGGTTTAAGGAGCTCCAGTACCTTCTACGTCATTGAATCTTATGTAGTAGTATATGATTCTAAATTACAAGACTAGGTTACAGACAGTAACAAGAAAGAGGAAGACTGGACGCCATATCGTTTCATATTCTCATTTTTTCATCAGTCCCGTATTGAAAGGTTTTCGTAATAAAACTTCCCTTTCTCACAACGTCCTGCCTACCAAATGAACCAGCGAAGTAAACCTCCCCCCCCCCCCCGCCCCCAACACACACACAACGCACAATAGAAATTTCTGGACACAACATTGCATGAATGTATTCTGCATCTGAACCAAGCTGAAGACAAATTTTCGGTCTGAGGGAATAAAGGGTTACGAAACTGACAAACACGGCTGTAGCATACTTTTCACTTTTGCACATGTAGAAGAACCATTCATTTCTATTAGAAAGGTAGAAAAGCCGAAGGCTATCAGGTTGCTCACAGACAGCAACTACCAGGAAAGGGGGGGGGGCATGATTGTGAAGGCAGCTGGTCTCCAATGCTTGTGCCGTTCTGAAAGTTGTAAGTAAGACTTTTAATGAAAAATTACCCCAACTATGGCAACAAAACATTTTTTCATTCCATTTCTCATACCAAAAAAGTTGGTATGAGGATCTTTGCCGGGCTGACACGATGCAGATTCTGGTATTCATCTGTGTCGAGAAGCTTCTGTCAAAACGTGTCTAGCACGACGCAATCACTTTGCATCTCCAATCAACCGTTCAGCCAGCAACACCTTTCTTGTAGGGGTGTCGCGAACCGGCCTAGGTTCGAGTTCGACCAGGTTCGACTTTTTCTAACTTCTTGCGAAAAGTTAGAAAAAGGTTCGACTCAGGTTCGACTGCTATGCGCATGCTCGACATGCTGGCCAGTTGGCTTCGGATTGGATGGTAATGGCTAAGGGATGAATTAAGGGCAGCACCGATTGTTTATTCCAGTTAATACAGTACAAAAAAGTAAGTTATTAACTTCTTCAGTAGTTAGAATTAGTTTCTTTTATTTGCAACTGTTCACAAAATTTGCATGAAAAACAATTCTGCAGACCTAGACATGTTTGGATCAAGATCTGGCCACGCTGTCCACAAAGTCGAACCAGTCGAGTCTGGTTAAAGGTTTCGAAGGTTCGTCGAACCGGTTTGACCCAGTCGAACCCCAAATGTTCAACCTAAAAATCCGGATCGACAGAAGTTTGCAGCACCCCTACTTTCTTGTGGCTGTGGTGTACTGAAGGCGCGAGCACGGAGTGAGTGAAGGAGTCTCCAAATGCCCCATGGCGAGCCCAGGACTTCGTCGCATCTACGCCAAAGCCTCCTCGAGCAGGACTATGCTTGTGTCTTTGTCATGACTTCATTTAGTAAAGCTAATACTGCTTCGCACTAAGCCTATCATGGTGTTATGCCTCCCTCTGCACGTAACAGCTGCGCAGAGTCATTTTTTGAAGCAGCGAATGTTGATTTCGATCTTGGACAACTGTGCCACAGTGTGATAGCACAATGTTAGAGTTTCACAGCAGTGTGGGGCCGCGAACATGTTTGGTACGTCCTACCTGTTGTTTGTGAGTGTGCTCCTTTGTGTGGATCAGTCCGTCGTATGAATCAGCCATCAATGAAGAGTGCTGTTCATTTTGAACTTGACATAAATTAACTGAGCAGCACCATTTTGTAGGATGGCTAACCCGCCTAAAACCCCTTGATGTGTTTGTGTTAGTTTTGGAACTGGCGTGTAAGTGCCAGCGCACGAGGCCCGTGCAGCACTTGGAAGCAAATGGCAGTATAGCCCTGAAATGAGAGGCACTTGGAAGTGAATTCTTTGCAGCTCCGCAGAAAACTCTCGACACTGCCTTCTTCATAAAGTTGACTACCATTGCCCCGACCTCAAGAACTCTTTGTTATCACCTCCGGACAGAACATCATCTCGTCTCATCATCTGGTATTTCCAGTTCCACAAACGCATTCAATTAGTCTTTCCTTCCTCAAGCCATCTGCGACTGGAACAGCCTACCGTCCACCATCGTAGGGCCAGAAGTAATTCTAGCAAGCTTACGGATTCATTTTTCTTGTTATAAGTATTTTATTGCCACTATGTATGATTAATGAGCTTCCATTTCTTGTTCGTCTTCATTTGTATAACACGTATATACCCCCCCCCCCCTTTATGCAATTCCCTAACCGGGCCCTTTGGGTGAAAATAAATGAAATGAAATGAATGGCAACACAGCACTCACTCGTGGCCAGGTCTCTCGCATTCACACAATAAAGGGTGAACCGCATGTAAGCGGTTTAGCGAGCCACGAGACGAGCAACAGCGACGAGCAAATAAGACTTCTCACTTTCGCTCGGTTTTTGGATTTCTAGGAAATGTCGCTCATTGACTTGATCGCTCGCTCCCGTCGCTTTCAAGCGATTTACTTTGTCACGAGACTGACTGAGTGATTGCGAAAAGGTTGCCATCGCTTGTCTCGTCGCTCGCTCAATCGCTTACATGCAATTTATACTTTATGGCTGTTGGCGCTTGCAAAAATGTAAAGCGTGAATTTTATCAAAGGCTTTGTTGCCGACTCTCAGACTGCTGGGAAAACTTTGGGTTACAGTGAAATAAGACCACATGATTTCTCACTTTGCTTATGAACTGAGGAGGAAAGCTGAGGAGGAAGTAGTTTGAAAATCAGTTCATGGTCTCTGCAAGAAAGTTGTTTGGAACACCTTTTTACTGTTTTTTTGACACTACTCAATGCGCGTTTTTTTTTTAATACAGACGCTACTTCCAAAGGCGCACGTCACGCAATATTTCGAGTAGTTTCTGAGGACGAAAATCGAACTTGAATCCGACCTCTCACAGTGGAAACAAACGGGGTGCAAATACGAGCGCTAGGACGCTAACTGGTACCTTTAGCAGTCATGGGTTCCGCAAAACACACCGCCTAGCTAGGTGGTACCAAGCCGCCACCCGATTGGCAGAACTCAAGCCCTGAACACCGATCTACGAGATAAAGCTCCCTGATACACTCACCAAGTGCCTCGCTCGGCGCCCCACGCCCCCGGTGGGACATTTGCTTCTGGGTCCGTTCCCGCCATCTGACTGCTCGCTCAATGACAGGTCGGTTCCGGTACTTTCTTGGCAAAAGCTTGAGGGTCATCTAATGCACAAAAAACGTGTGCGACAAGGAACCGCACACGTTCGCGTTCACTCTGCCTGCACACGCAAGAACACGCCATAAACGCTCCGAAAAGAAAGGGCTGGGAAATTAAAACGAATGGGCGAGTACTCACCAAGTAGACTCAAACCCACAGCTGGTTCCATGGGCACGGCGGCACCCCGGACACTTTTTGTATTCCCAAGAACGTTCTTTGATGTTTTTTTCGAAATCCTAGAGACCTGAAACCGCCCAAAACACAGTGGCCCGAGAGTGTGCAGCTTGCTTTGTTTTTGATTTTGGTTACGATGGCGATGGCGATGCGGCGACGTTCGCTGGTTTCGAACCGACGACAGGTGTTACGACGAAACTAATTTGACGCAACGTAAATGTTTCTGCTTTTGTCGACTTACATTATAACTTTTAAACATAATTAAAAAAAACTGTTTTAACATTTATAACTTTTTAAACATAATTAAAAACTGTTTTAACATTTATATAATAATTTGTAATAAAGTATGTTGGAGTTAATCGTCTACTAAACTGAAGCTTGACCGGCTTGACCTGTCTCAGCTTTGTTTTATTTCAACATGGCAGCGACAATCGTTCTCTGTGCCACTCTGTGCATTGGTTCTCCTGTTATCCACCTCCTGCGATCCGCACAAACCGCAAGCATACTGTCTAAGTATTCTGTGCCCGCCGGAAAGAATATCCAGTCTTCTCGGAAGCAAGGCTGCAACTTGGGCTGCTCGGATCGTGGCTTGGACGTCGTCGGCACCCATAAACCACGCCCGCGAGCCTCACGTTTGCATGGTTCCTGCACGTTTCCGGCGTCGGATCCCCCAGCCCTGACCTCAGCCCTACATGACCTAGCTGGTGAAAGACACTCTACGACAACGCGGCGTCTTTGGAATGCGATTACTACGATCAGTGGCTCTTAAAACCTCAGTAGCTTCAGTGGTCAGCTCTTCGATGTGAATGCTCTTACTTTCACAGTGTTCCGACTCTCCGAATGGTCATTCTAGAGGTGACGCTGCGAGACGCGAGCCTTCTGTGTTGCTTCAACTCTCGGTGTGGTTCTCAAAATGGGCACTTGGTCCCGAATAAGTTGCTGCAGCTTTAGTCACTCTCGAAACTCATCCCACGACAGTTCTAGCGGAACGTAAAACGTGAATGCAGGATTCGGTTTATGGCGGTGACCTTGTCGATTGATCACCTCGCCGACAAAACGCGCTCGTGGCCGAATGGTTATCGTCTTTGGCTCCTACGTAAAGGGTTCGAGGTTCAATGCCTGGGAGTGGACGCGCCTTTTCGTTGTATCTGTAAGTGTTGAGTTCTGGCGAATTCGAGAACCCTGTTGCTTATTCGAGGTTAGAATGTTCTACGCACCGAACCTTCTATGCCGATTTTCCCAGACCGCAAGACATTCTTTTTCAATTGAGTAATTTCTCTCCGCCTTGGGCAGTGTCCGACTTGCGTAGGTGATGACTCGATCGGTGCCTTCTTGCACTTAAACCAGTACCGCTCCAAGTCCTGCATTACCAGCTTCTGTGTGAATGTCGGTTTCTGCATCCTGATCAAAGTGTCCAAGAACCGGAGAAGTCTGGAGTATTTGCTTCAGCTCGTCGAATGCC
>JABSTQ010006830.1:0-20236 GCA_013358835.2 Ixodes persulcatus
TGTATTTATTGAGAATCCTTCGACCTGCCTTTTGCACCCAGACTGGAAATTTTAAACAAAATACAGAGGGGTCATTCCATGCCATAGAAGACGTGGCAGTGTTTTTCATGTTTACGAAAAAAAATAGTTTAGGTAAAAAAGCCTCTGAACTAAAAAAAATAGTTAAAAATATTTATTTTGCTGATATTATGTTCACAATTTCTGGAATTTGCATTAAATTCACGTAGTCAAGAAAACACGTTGTAAAACAAAAACAAAACGGCTGCCTACCACACGAATTAAGATGGGCACCTAGTAGGCCCTATCTTACATTAAAATAAAAACATTGAAAGCGGCACTGGTGGACCGTGGTGCGGGCATTGTGTTCAGTGCTAGCCGGTCGTGGCTTCGTTGGTGGCTGACTCTCCTCTCTCATCACTCCCACGTCAGATTACCTCTGCATCGTCTGATACGTACACATTATTTCTTGAAAGTAGTAGGTTCCCTTTATTCCTTTTGGTAGTAATAAACGTTACAGCTCGGTCTCTATCGGCCTTCGTGGTGGTCATGCACGGTGTCGAAAGCCTGTCATACACTCCAACGTCGAGCGCCACGAACGCAGCGTAACGCAAAGCGTGCGCCTTTCATTGGCCGGAGAGCAGGAACTCGATATCCGCGACCAATCAGCATCGGTGTGCGCTGCTCTATACGCCGCGTTTTCCGAAGGAGTATAAAAGATAATTTCGGGTTTGAGACGCCGTGACGCCAACAACGCTCGTGTTTGCTCGTGCCTTCTGCCGGAACTTCTACGACCAACCACCAGGGTTGCGACATCCGACAGCATAACACTCCGGTTAATAACATTTTGGGACCCCCTTCGATGCATGGGCGGATGCTAAACACACCATGCCGGATACGCATTCCAGCTGCACCCTAGTTACATTAATGATTTATTTCAATCATAGTGCAATTTAGCTGCTGTATTGACTCGCGTTTGAGTCGCAGTTTTCTCTTTCCGCT
The DNA here is from genome assembly GCA_013358835.2 of Ixodes persulcatus. NCBI lineage: Eukaryota > Metazoa > Arthropoda > Arachnida > Ixodida > Ixodidae > Ixodes > Ixodes persulcatus. The sequence continues at coordinate 1,000 of JABSTQ010006830.1, forward strand.
TATACGCGTTTTCTTTTTAAATTATGTCAAGAGCGAACATTTTGCCGCTGGGTTACATATTTCTCGTTCTATTCATTTGCGAGGGCATTGAAACTGACTCCCGCTTGCGCATGTATCGCGATCACAATGCACAGTTCCGGACACTTCAATCGATGCAGTTTTGCCGCGTTGACCGTACAAAGAAATGGAACTTCTATAAAGGTGCGACTTGTATACCAACTTCTTCGTAAAAAACGACCGCGGTACAGGGGGTGCGAGTTACGCAGCGGAAAATACGCCGTTTCTAGAAATGTTTAGTACAAACAATCGCTGTAATATAATTAAACTGAAAAGGCCGTTTCTGGCACCGGAGCTATATCCGAATCGCTTACTAGTAAAATATTTCTATATCCTATATCTGTATAAAGTTCCGTTCATAGTCCCATCGTCCTTTCGCCTATAACCGGCGTCCGGCCAGGGCTGCAGTACGAAGCATCGAACGGCTTGGGCGGAGGCAGGCGTAGGATATCCAGACCATCGCTCGATGAGCATCGTAAATAATTCACTACAGGCTGATGACACTGGGGACTTCTGACAGATTCCTCCCCCACGATGGCAAAAAAAGGTTTTTGTATTCTTTTTTTTTTAGATTTTGTTTTATTTATTCCCGCGTCTGTCACGCGTGTCGCTACCGTGGGTTATTTAGGGTATAGCTGCCTCGCGACGGCTCCTTGGCGTACGCGTAGACCGCGATCAGACGAAAGATTCGTATCGACACACGACACTCACATCTCTCGGAGTCCGGCAATATCCTATCTATACTTCGTTTCGTCCTATGATGGACCACAGCGGGCGCTACTATAGCCATCCAGTGAGCATTCCTTTGCGCGTCGCTGCGTACGTCCACAAGGTGTCACGTGACGCATACCCCCCCCCCACACACACACACACACACATGTGGTTGGAGCTTTATAGGCGGTATTGCCCAAGCAGCAAGCACGCCCAAGTTCGACGACGGTACGCGGCTAGGCGGAAGAGTAGAGACGCTTGCACCTTGACGTTGCCGCCTGCTTTACTTTGTTTCAGCATTACTGGACAACGGGTAAACGCTATCGACCTACTTGGGCCGTCTGGAGCGATGGCACGTGACGACTCCCTGCAAGAGGAGCGCCCTCCGGTGGTTCGTTGTCAGGTGCTTTACTCGAACGCCCTGACTGCTCACGCAGGTCGTAGCTTTCGCCGTTTGCCAGGTGATGTTTTGAGGAGAAGCATAGATTTTAAGAGAGGGAGTATAACCCTCCAACCACGGAAGCCGTTTGTGATTTAATGGCGGACGCTTCCTGCAGACGATCGACGCTCTCGCCTCACCCTCGCAGCTCGTATGCGGAGCGCAAGCTTGTCTGCTTCTTGCACAAGGGTTGCGACAATGTCAGAACGACGAGCTCTTATTGGGTGCTTGAAAAAAGTAGTGGGCAGACCTCGAGGCATCTAGAATTGAGGTCTACCCACTGCCCTTTCAATCAAGGCCAATCAGAACTTTGCGTCGTTCTGACGTCACCGCAACTCCTGGGCAAGAAGCAGACGACTTGCTCTCCGCGTTGCAAACGCGCGCTCCATAAACCACGGGACCCGAATCGAGCAGTTAAAAACACTCCTGAAATCTATGCACACTAGCTGTAAATGCGCTCGCGGCGACGCGGCCGCGAGCTAGTTCGCACTGGGTAGATCCATCATCCACTAGTGATGACGTCGGAGAAGGAAAGGCACGGGCATTGTCACTTGTCTTCGAGGTGATATCGTGAGTGAAGACGCTAGGTTGAATTTCATATGCCAATGCAGGAATGCCAATTCCTGTATTGACTATTGATGGCGTGGTCTCGGCTATAAAAGACCTTGCCCCAAGAAAGTAATGTGGGGAAGATGGGATCTCGGCCTTTATTGTTAAAGGGTGCTCTGATATCTTGGCTCCTGTACTGCATCACATTTTTAACACGTCCTTAATAACAAGTACATTTCCGTCAGGATGGAAAACGGCTTTGGTTGTGCCAGTACACAAATCTGGAAGCTCCACATGTATCGATAACTACAGACCAATTGCATTGCTTTCTGTTTTTTCGAAGGTTTTTGAAAAAGTCATTTTTAAGCGTGTGAGTTTTCATTTAAAGCAGACGCTCAGTCCAAATCAACTCGGTTTTTTGTCGTGGACGATCGGTTGAAACAAATCTTTTAACCTTTTTGGAGTTCGCAAAACCTATAGTCGGGTCCCGTGGTCAAGTTGATGTTATTTTTTTTTTTTTTTACTGTTCGAAGGCGTGTGACCTCGTAGATCCCAAATTATTGCTGTCGAAGCTGTTACATATGGGTCTTTCTCCGGGTTTCTGCGACTGGTTTGCTAGTTATCTTGGTGAACGCTCAAACATGGTTTTCTACTTAGGATGCAAATCATTCCCTTATCTGTTGAACTCTGGGGTACCACAAGGGTCGAACCTTGGATCTTTGCTTTTTAATATTTGTGTAAAGGATCTTGTAACTAGTGTGAATGACTCAGTGATGCTTCAGTATGCTGATGACGTGAACATTTATCGTAGTATACACACGCCTGTGGACTGTGAATTGTTACAAAAAGATATTGATGCAATTCCATTTTTGGTGCTGCGCGAACTCGCTGGTTTTAAACCCCACCAAAACTAAGGTTTTTTTGTTTTTTTTTCCCGTAAGGCAAATGTTGTTGTACATCCTTATAGACGGCTCTGAAATTTCAAGATCTTCTGTTGCGCGTGACCTTGGCATTTTGTTCGATTCACGCCTGAACCTTGCCTGAACTTTAACTATCATTTTTCAAAGGTTATTAATGATTATTTGCGAATCCTGGGGATAATTGCACGCATTACCCGTGACTTCCGGAATTACAACTGTATACTGAACCTTTTTCGTGCTTTGGTTTTATCACGGTTTGACTTTTGTTCCACGGTATGGAATTCTTTGGGTGTTAGTCAGGCGCTCAGGTTGGAGTGCATACTGTTAGGTGTCGACGCCCAGCCTTGTCTCTTTGGTAGCATGGTCATCTCGCTGGCGTCAAACCTATCTCTTGAACAACGTCCGAACCAGTCAGTCGGGAAAACTTAACAGGTTTATTTCATAGCGAAATTTCTCGGATTGAAGACGACCGTTTCTCGAACGGTCGGGGTTTTTGTGGACACGCGAGGGAGAGGAGGATCTCGTGGGCGGTGCTTCTCCGGAAGCGACCGAGGGCAATCGGACGGGCAGAGCTCTCCCACAAAGGGAAGCTTAACGTTTGGGAAAACCGAGACGACGATAATCCCCCACTCTGGAATCCTACAAAGGGGGTGGGAAACAGTTCCAAGGTCTCGAGTTGGCTGCTGGACGATCCCTAGATTGTCTCCTCGCAGACAGCCGGCGCCGTTTAATCCCGCCTCCCGCCACCGCGACGGAGAAGAATCCGGAAATTTCGAAACACACATTGTCGCGCTCCGCCGCCTCGGCGCCAGCCGCAGGTAGAGGTCAGAAGGGTTGACACATGACGTGAGTCCTTGAGCGGCGCTTCCCCGGAAGCGACTGACGCCAGCCAGACTGGCAAGGCCCGGAGCGTTCGGCTAAGCCTGGGTTAATCCTTCCCCCAAAGTGGTCCTAATGTCTGGGAAAATGCTTCGACGAGCTTCCCACGCGCTCACAGACACAGGGAGATGAGGCGGATCATAACAGCACCTCCGCCGCCCGTAGTCGATCCTGAGGTGGAGTCGGTCAGCAGCCGCTTGGCCGAAGGTCGTTCAGTCGATGACGCTGGGAGGGTGACGCTGTAATCCCAGCCGCCTTAGGTCCTGCAGCTGCATTGCCTTGGGTGGGTTCAACAACAATGATGGCCAAGATTCCCGTTGACGACAACGTCAAACCACCCAGCAGGCAAGTGCCCAGCCCATCCCCCGAGACACACCAGGCATAACACCCAAAACGTACTTAACAAAAGCAATAAACTCGGACTCCCGTGAAAAAAAAAAACAACCCCAAAATAACTGCAAATAAACAGCCAACACTCAAACAAACTATGAATACTCATTAAAACCTAGTATCAATGCTTCGCTAACAATTTTGTCGACGCACAAATAGACTTTTCGCATAAAGGCGAAATCTATTACATCAATTTCATCAGCCTAGCAGCAGCGGCTCAAGCTGTCGGCGTTCGTGTGCAATTTACCCCGCTTGTACTTAATGTCAAACGAATATTGTTGCAGCGCGAGGCTCCAGCGGAGGAGACGACCATTTTTGGGTGACATGTTCCTTAGCCAGGTGAGAGGACAGTGGTCTGTCTCAATGGTAAATCTCGTCCCGGCAACGTAGCACGCCAGCTTCTGCACCGCCCAAACCAACTAGGCACATTCCTTCTCGGAGGCGCTATAAGCTTCTTCCCGAGTCGTGAGTTTGCGACTCGCGTACAGGATGGGGTGCTCCTCGTTGTTACCATCGGTCTGGCTCAACACCACTCCCATTCCGCGGTCGCTCGCGTCGCATTGAATGACAAAGGGCCTCTCGTAATCGGGCGCCCTCAAGACTGGCTTCCGCATCAACACGCCCTTCAAGGTGCCGAAGGCCTGCTCTTTCTTGTCATTCCAAAGAACCTGCTGCGGTTCTGCCTTCCGGAGCGCGTCAGTCAGCGGACTGGCTATTTCAGAATAATTAGCGATATAGCGCTGGTAGTAGCCGGTTAGGCCGAGAAAGGCACGAATTGCCGTCTTTGTAAGCGGACGCGGGTACTCATTGATAGCGGCAAGTTTTAGCTCGGAGGGTCTTCTATGCCCGCGACCGATCTCGTGTCCGAGGTAGGTTACCTCTCCTCTAGCTAGCTGACACTTCTTGGCTCTCACTGTGAGGCCGGCGCCGCGGATCCGTTCTAAGACACTTCTAAGGTGCGCCACGTGTTCCTCCTACGTTTGAGAGAACACCGCGACGTCGTCAAGGTAGGGCAATGCGAAGCCCTCGCATCCGCGGAGTACCTTATCCATCAGACCTTGAAAAGCAGAACGGCGCGTTTTTGAGCCCAAAACTCAACATTAGAGGCCGAAATGTGCCTAAAGGAGAAATAAATGCCGCGTAGCGACTGGCACGCTCGGTGAGTGGCACCTGCCAGTAGCCCCTGACCAAATCTAAGGTTGAAATGAATTGGGCCGAGCTCACCGTCTCGAGCCTCTCCTCGATGCTCGGAATTGGATAGGTCTGATCTCGCGTGATGGCGTTGAGTTTCCTGTAGTCAATACAGGGCCTTGGGTCTTTTCCCGGCACTTCAACTAGGATCAATGGAGACGTATAGTCGCTCTCCCCGGGTTCAATTACACCAAGTTCTAACATGCGCCGAACTTCGGCTTCCATTATCTCGCGCTGTCGCGGGGAGACTCTGTAGGGCTTCGACCTCACCGGCGCGTCCGACGTTAACTCAATGTCGTGAGTGACGAGTGGCGTCCTACCCGGTGTTTCTGAAAATAAATCCGAAAACTCTCGGACAAGTTCCGCCAGCTCAGTAACTTGATCGGATTGCAGGTCCCCCTTTTCTACTACTTCGCGCAACATATCCTTGACTGCGATTTGCCCGCCTCCTTCTCCCACTATGGGCATCTCTAGGTCCATTTCCTCAGGTGCGTTTAGTGTCATGTTTACCACTACCTCGCGTTGCCGGTAAGGTTTCATTAGGTTGGTGTGGTAAATTCTTAGTTCCTTACGCCTTCCAGGCAGTTTCACCACATAGTTAGTCTCGGAGAGCTTTTCCGTGACCTCGGCGGGTCCCTCCCATTGAACCTCTAAACGATTCTTTTTCGACGGTCTCAATAGCATGACCTGATCCTTAGGCTCGTAACCGCGAACTTTAGCGGTTTTGTCATAGTAGGCTTTTGATTTCGTCTGAGCTGCCTTCATGTTGTCGCCTACTACCCGCCTTGCGCCGTGCAGGCGTTCGAGTAGCTCCAAAACATACTCCACAACCGTTCGGTCCTCCCCCCGGTCCTCCCAGGTTTCCCGAACCATCTGTAGCGGCGATCTCAACGTGCGGCCATACACTAGCTCTGCCGGGCTAAATCCGGTTGCCTCGTGAGGCGTTGTTCGGAGCGCGAAGATTGTTGCAGGCAAGCACGACTCCCAGTCCCGTTTCTGCTCGAAACACAGGGCTCTCAAGACACGCTTGAGCACCGAGTGCCATTTTTCCACACTATTGCTTTGAGGATGGCACACCGAGCTGTGGATGATGCGAATTCCACACTTTTCAAAGAAGGTGGTGGTTAGCGCGCTTGTGAACGAACTTCCCAGGTCGCTCTGGATCTCAGAAGGAAAACCCACGCGAGCGAATACCGACAACAACGCGTCAACGATTGCAACAGAGCTGAGATCCCGAAGCGGGACTGCCTCCGGAAACTTGGTTGCTGGACACAGCATTGTGAGGATATATCGGTATCCCGACTCGGTCACCGGAAGTGGCCCCACGGTGTCAATCACAAGCCGCCTAAAGGGCTCTGTGATGATTGGAACCGGCTTCATGGGTGCTTTCCACTTATCGTGGGGCTTCCCCACATGTTGGCATGCGTCACAGGTTTTGACGAACTCCTCCACCTCTTTAAAACAACCAGGCCAGTAATATTCTTGCAGCAAGCGTGCCTTCGTCTTTTTGATCCCCAAATGGCCAGACCACGAGCTGCCGTGGGACAGGTGGAGAAGGTCTCGTCGGTACCTGCTTGGCACGACAAGTTGATCAAATTCCACCCCTTTTCGGTCTCGATACTTTCGGTAGAGGACTCCCGACCGCTTGTGGAACGTAACGTTCTTCCGAGCTAGGCCTTCTTGGCAACAATCTTTCAAGTTTTGGAGCGAATGATGCCCCTCCTGCTCTGAGATCAAAGCTGATCGCTCAACGCTCAAGAGTCTCTGAAAACTAGTTGACGCAGGTGTCAGGGCGATTCCATCTGGCTCCGGCTCCCCTGCGGGAGGCTGAGCATCTTCCGACGCGCATGGCTCAGCCTCCGCGATCTCGTGATCAGTCTCCCTTACAGGTGCCTGAGTACTGCCCGCCTGATCCGTAGTTTTTTCGTCGGCAACTTTTTTACACACCGTTTTGTCCGAATCCGAACACTCCGACTCGTACTGCAATTTTGTAGCGAGGTCTCGTGCCTTAGAGCGAGTTAGAGCCTGAACAGAACCCACCGAAAAGCTAAGACCCTTCACTCGGAGCATCTGATCAGATTTGTTTGAGAAGAGGTAGGGATACTGAAGCGGCAGGCTGCCGGACACCGCGGCCTCAGTGTGGAGCGTACCGAACGGACCCTCTATGCGAACTCGGGCGACCGGGAGGCACACACTGTGCTCCTCGACCACCTGCCTGATCCACGCACAGCCCCCCGTATACCCGTTAGGGTCCACGTAGGTTGGGTGGATCACGTCCATTGTGGCAGCCGAGTCTCGGAGCACCCTGCACGCCTTCCCGTTCACCGTCAGGTCGCTCAAGTACGGCTCCAGTAGCCTCGCATTTTCCTCGTTCTCGCTTATGTAGGAAAACACGACGTTGGGAGCCCTACAGCCGGCCGCGATATGCCCCGGTTTCTGACATTTGAAGCACACCATTGGCTTCTTGGCTTCGAACGCCCTTTTGTGTTCAGGCTTTGTGCCCAAACTCTCCCTGGTTGCCTGACTGTCCTCATTAGGACGACCCCTCCTTTCGTTACCCTGGGTATCGGACGCAGCCTTCTTTGTGAGATTTTCTCCTTCTCCGAATTTCCCTTTTCGCGGATAGCCTTTTTGCTCCGTGTCCCGGCGACCCGAACCATAGCGGTCCTCCTCGCGAAGGTTTCTGCGTACCGCGTACTCCTCTGCCAGTTCTGCTGCCCTCTGGGTTGTTTTTACTTCCCTCTGATCGAGGATCCAGAGTCGCGTCTGCTCCGGGATGGAGCGGTAAAACTGCTCCAGGCAGAAGCACTCCACTACGCTCTCGAGATTCTCGAACACTTCAGCACTCTTTAGCCATTCAATGAGATTGGCCTTTAGGTCATACGAAAACTCAAGGTACGATTCCTCCTTCCCCTTCTTAGCCTGTCGAAAGCGCAACCGGAACGCCTCCGTGGAGAGACGGTATCTCTTAAGGAGATTCGACTTCACCACGTCGTAGCTCTCAGCGTCCTCCTTTGACAGCCGCGCTATGACGTCGGCTGCTTGACACGGCAACAGGGTTAGCAGTCTCTGCGGCCAGGTCTGGCGAGCGAACGCTACCTTTTCACAAGTGCGTTCGAAATTCACCAGAAACAGGCCGATATCCTCTCCTACCTTGAATGGTTGAATAAGGTTTTTCATTTTGAAGGATATCCTGTCTCCGCTGCCCGAGCCCGCTCCGTTTCCGCCCTCCGTTTGACATCTCTTTAACTCGAGATCTAGTTTTTTAAGCTCGATCTCTTGCTGTGTCTTCTCTAGCTCCTCGCGACGAATGCGGTCGCTACGTTCCCTCTCTTCGAGCTTCTCTCTCTGTCTGTCCTTAGCTAAGTCCAAACTCTCCGCAAGCTCGGCCGCATCTGCTTCCGTGGCTCTAATGGCCTCAATGATGAGTGCCTTCGTTTTGTTTCTCACCCCCTCCACACCCAGTTCCTCACAAATCAGAATCAGATCTGCCTTGCCTAACGAACTGAGGTTCATGATTGCTCTGAATGTTGGCTCTGTTACTATCCTGACGGCTTCCTTAAAATCCCTTGGCCTCAGAATAGTCTCAACCACCCGCTTCGTCTAACAAAACAATTAATTGTAGCGAAAGCCTGGTGTGTCTCTAGGGACAAAAGCCGAACACTCACCCACATGTGTGGTCATCGGTTCCTGGAGTCCGGGGCGGGTCTTGATCCGCGTTGCTCAGCATCCCACCGCTGCCACCAGCTGTTAGGTGTCGACGCCCAGCCTTGTCTCCCGGGTAGCATGGTCATCTCGCTGGCGAGATGACCATGCTACCTTTCTCATGAACAACGTCCGAACCAGTCAGGGGGGAAAACTTAACAGGTTTATTTCATAGCGAAAAATTAGTGATGGAAGACGACCGTCTCTCGAACGGTCGGGGTTTTTGTGGACACGCGAGGGAGAGGAGGATTCTGGGGGCGGTGCTTCTCCTCAAGCGACCGACGGCATTCGGACCAGCGGAGCTCTCCCCCAAGCGGAGCTTAACGTTTGAGAAAGGCAAGGCGACGATTATCCCCCCCTCTGGAATCCTACAAAGGGGATAGGGAACAGTTCCAAGGTCTCGAGTTGGCTGCTGGACGATCCCTGGATTGTTTCCCCGCAGACAGCCGGCGCCGTTTAATCCCCCCTCCCGCCACCGTGACGGAGAAGAATTCGGAAAGTTCGGAACACACATTAGAGAGTTTTAGTAGATCATTTTGGCTCTCCCGCTACGCTATACGCTAGAGCGACGACGCTACTGCGCATGCGCGTTGCTAGCGGAAATATTGCGGAGCTGCGGAGGCTCGCGGAGGCGCGCTATCGGGGCAAAATAGCGAGGCGAGTAGCGCGGCGTGCTAGCGTGGGTCTCGCGAGAACGAGTTTTGGCGAGATATGGGAGAGCCAGCGAGGGACGCAATTCAAGATGGCTGCCACGCCGCGCCTGTCCGGTCTGTGCGCTTCGCGATCGTGGTTCTGAGGGGTGGATTATATCTTGCTGCTGCGAGAAGTAGCTGCGACAAAGCCGTCACGACTGCAACAGGTAGCGATTTATGGCAAACATGCTGATTACGGCCGCGAAAAAAAAAAAAAATGCTTCGCAGTTTGTGGTGCAGTGAGCGAAGGGTGCGGCCTCCTGCTCGGCCGCTTTGTCGTGAGGACAGAAGCGACCAAGGAAGCGAGCGAGCAGGCGGATATGAGGGAGTTCCGTGGCGTTTCATTTTCGGTGAACAACAACACAACAGAAGAGCTACGGTTGTTGTCATTTATTTTTGAAGATTTTTCTCGGTGGCTTTGGGGCTTGACTCATATCGGATTGGCTTGGACAGCTTGGCCGTCAGTTTTATTCAATTACAGACATAATAGTCATTTACTTACAAAAGACGCAACTATTAGCACGTTATTCAATGAATGACAAAATAATCTATTAAGATAACGACGTTAATAAAAAGAAATGCGAAGAATTGCTTTACAAATTTGATTTACGCGAGCCTTTGTGTCCGAAAGAGCCGCTAGTGGCGTTGCGTTAGCTCTCGTAACGCTGTATTCCGTAGCGGGTTGCGAACGTTCTACTAAAACTTAAAATGGTGGTTCCACTACGCTACATATAGCGGAGGTCGTAGCGGCTAGCGGATAGCGCAGCGGGAGTGACAGAACGCTCTACTAAAACACTTCTATTGTCGCGTTCCGCCGCCTCGGCGCCAGCCGCAGGTAGAGGTCAGAAGGGTTGACACATGGCGTGAGGGAGAGGAGTCCTTGAGCGGCGCTTCCCCGGAAGCGACTGACGCCAGCCAGACTGGCAAGGCCCGGAGCGTTCGGCTAAGCCGGGGCTAATCCTTCCCCCAAAGTGGTCCTAACGTCTGGGAAAATGCTTCGACGAGCTTCCCACGCACTCGCAGACACAGGGAGATGAGGCGGATCATAACAGCACCAAGCTTTTTTGATGCACGGCTATTTTGGTGTGCCGCTGAGCTTGTCCCGCTGACGTTGCCTCTGTGAAGTCCCCCAAATAAAAATAAAAATTATGCTCGAGTATATTATAGACTTCATAAAGCAAAAAAAAACAAAAAACAATACATTTATTGTTCGTTTTATATACATAAATATAAAGATAATTTTTATAATTAAAAATGACGTAGAAAAGGTCACACATGCTACAACATCAAAGACCGAATTCGTATACCATTGACAATCGATCACGCGTTTGCTTTTTAGGAGGTCGTAACTCTGGCGCGGAAACAAATGTGGGGTCAACGAGAGTTCTGAGAATCATATATCGCGCTTATCCCTAGTCACAGTCTATGTTCCGTAATGTACGAGTTGCTGTATTTTCCTTATTGGTGTCCCTAGTCACGCAAAGATGATGTCCCCACTTGGGGGAAAAAAATTCTGATTAAATTGTTTGTATTATTGTTAGGTCAAGTCGGTGCAGTATGTGTAATTAAGCTAAAGTTTCTTTTTTCTTTTTACAAAACGAAGGTGAAGGTTTTAAGCATTTCTGATTGGTCTTCTCGGTCCCCAGGAACAAAAGTTCGATCCTCATATCAAAATCAGTGAGAAAATGCAATGTTCCTTCCATTAAGCCTTTGTGCACGTGATGTCCTAAAGTGGTGAGCTTTTGTCCGGTGATTGTCTGGAGGATCCGGCACATTGACGCTTATCGCAACGATTCGTTTCGCATGCTTCGGCCACCAAAGCGATTGCTGTCGCAGTGAACAATGTGCTAAGCAACAAGTAGGTACTTTCTATAATTAATACAATACTTTTTAGGATTGGCTACTGTCGTTCCAGCTCTGCCTTTTCTGGTCACGCGGCATGCGGCAATCGCACCGATACGCGCCCAGGTAGCATACGGAGGCTGCCATCGGATTTCAACTGGTTGTAACTCTGTCACAAAGCCGCTGCGACAGTGCGACCGCGATTTATTCATATGCGCAGATAACAAGTGCACGTGTGACCACAGGATCAGGAGCTCAGCTCCTCGCTCGGTCTTCCCAGTGAACATATTCACGTAGAACCCGACTTTTATAATTTTGAACGACCCGGGTACGATGATTCACTATCGGACCCTTGTAAATTCTGAGAACTGCATTTGTGATCCTCTCTTTTTTAGAAAGAGGGTCTCACTGTTTTCCCCCACTGCCCCCGGCTATCTACACGCCCTACCCTAATCAACTCTTTTCGACAGTTCGATAAACGGCCTACTTTCGCCCAATTCTTTATTCTGCGAATTCGCCTAGAGCAAATTTCTCTATTCAACGAATTGTCCTTCTTCCAGTTGTCCAGAGACCAATAGAATTTCGACGAATTGAGCGGCTTCGCGGTGCAATACGCTTCCCCTACAAGAATAGAAAGCCACATGGAACGATCTATTGTTATATTGACACAGGATGCAGGCTATTGGTACATCCGGGTGTGAACCAGATATGTACACATTACCCCAAAAAAGTAACTAAATACCGTTACTCGTTACTCGCTCAAAAAGTAACTAAATACGTTACTCGTTACCGATTCTCAAAAGGAACGCGTGAGTTACCTCAAAAGTAACGAGTTACTTTTCACTTTACTTTGAAGACCAAATACACAACTGTTTTTGTTTCATGGTTTATTGTTTTCTTTTTAGTAGAAATTTGTAGAAGTTTTCATCAGTTATGTTTCCCTGCTTCCTTGAAAATACATTTCCGGTGACGCTGAAGCGTCGTTCTACTGACGCGCTCGAAGGAACGGCAGTGTTGTGCTTCAGGAAGAGCTGGTGAATCTTCGGGAACTGCGCCTTCATTGAGGACAGCGGGTAATGGGTTATGTGCCTTCCTGTGTTTGCAACCTCCGGGTTTACATTTGGTCCGTACCCGGTTCTAGAAAGTTCAACCAACGAACCTGATTGTTCTCGCTGGGTGAAGGACATTCTCAGCTGTAGAGTTCAGTACAGCGACGTTTAAGGCTGGACACGTCAGTCGAACTGTTCGACTGACGTGTTCAGCGATATACGTTGCTGTATTGTCATACTGTTTATTTGTTTTTCGGGTTTTCCATCTGCCTTTGTCGCAATAGACGCATACTAAGGCTAGAATAAAAACAAGGCCGTTTAAGCTGTGTTGTACACGTAACTCCTCAAAAGTAACGAGATACTGTTACTCGTCACTTGGCCTTAAAAGTAACTAAATACTGTTACTCGTTCCTTTTCTGAAAAAGTAACTAAATGCGTTACTCGTTACCGAAAATAGTAACTAGGTACAAGTAACTCGTTACTTGTAACGCGTTACGTACATGTCTGGTGTGAACCTTCTGCTGCACGCCGAGATGGATGCGTTTGCGTCCTTTGTCAGCAGTCAAGCTCCCACGTACCTAGAAGTCATCAACTACCTCGACAGGATCGCGAGCTTCGGAGTTCTTCCAGAAGCAAGTTGAATTACATTGGCTTCTGAGAACCACTATGCATGTCCCATGGAAAAAAAAAAAAAAATTGCGTGCTGCGTGATACCAGTGTTCTCGCTCTAGTCTGTGCCATACTAACCTACTGACAGGGAATGCCTGTTTATGTAAACTACTGGCAACTGCAGTGTATAGTGAGTAGTTGTCTGTTCCAAAGATAAACAAACAAAACTAAAATTTTGTTAAATTCACACAATTGTTTGGCATTTACTCATGCGTTGTCGGGGGGTTCCGCAAGCAACGTCCCCGGAAAAAACGTCCCGGGAAAAAATGTCCCCGGAAAAAAAGTCCCCGGAAATTATGACCCCGGAAAAAAAGGCCCCAGGTGGAAAGTAGGAAAAAATGCCCCCAAAAGGTTCTCTGTCGCTGGGTTTTCACTGATTCTCATGGCCTTCGGGCGGTCCTTTCATTGTCCGGTCACAAGTGACCTGACCCACCTAGAGGTAGAAAGGGAGACTGGAAGTCACACAAAGCAACCTAAGTAATCTATTGTGGGATATTTTGCAAACCAAATTATTGAGTTTGCCAAAACCAAATTGTGTTTTTTTTTTTTCATTGTGAAATAAACATTTATAACAATTCTAGCCAAAATTAAATTATTGTGTTTTGGGAAATTTGAGAGGTACTTGTGTACCAGTTCCAAATAGATGAAAAGCGCGGCACTGTTAGCACGAACAAGCAATCGCTAGTTTTTCTTTTTCCTCTTTTTCGCATAGAAACGAAAGGTTGTCATCAAAGTTATCATAGGTACTGAAAGTGCTCATTTGGGGATATAATGCAGACGGTAAAATTTCGCTCCCACTAATATTCTTTCTAAGTAAAATGTGAAAATGCGCCGATGTCGTGTTCGCGCTAACAGTGTCGTGATGTGTACCTCTGGGAAGCGTATATTTCCTTATTTGTTTGTGCCGTTTTTTCCTACTTGCCACAGGGTGCCTTTTTTCCCAAGGACATATGACCAGACCGCCCAAAAGCCCTGAGGATCAGGGAAGCCCAGAGATAGAGAATCCTTTGAGGACGTTTTTTCCTACTTCCAGCCTGGGGACTTTCTTTCCGGGGACATCTTTTTCGGGGACCTTTTTTCCTACACCCGGTTGTCGGGTTCCCCCCCCCCCCCCCCCCCCCTAACCCCCCCTCCCCGCCCCCGTGCATTTATAGGCAAGTTAGACGTAAATTTTGTTTTACTTTTTAAAGAGAAGATTTTTTTTTTATTAGTGGAAAAAAACGTTTGTGCAAACTGCTGATGCCTCGCTCTATGCAGCTCCCAAAGCTCTATTCAAAAACTTCAATATTGACTGTGCGCATAGTCAGTGGCGCTGGCAGGCGGTCATATGTTTACAATGCGGGTCTCCGTACGTAGCTCATCTATAGATCGAAACAGGCAGGGATGAGGACTGAACTAGAAATTCCTGGGATCTGAAGCGCGGCTTTCATAGACGGGCGGCGGAGAAAAGCTCACCGGAGAAAAGCTCACCGGAGAAAAGTTCACCGCAAAACCGGCAGATGCGGAGAAAAGCTCACCGGCCTTTGAGCGGATGCGGAGAAAAGCTCACCGATTTTTTTTAACTTAGCGGATTCTGCGTCAAACGTGGCAATTTAACACAATTCGCATTCGTCACTTCATTAAAAATATGCTCTCTTTTTTGTAATATTCTTGAAGTTCATTGGGCATATTTACTAATTCCTCAGAAGTTAGTAATCACCCATTTTGTATATTAATGAAGCCGTAAGTATGAAATCAGAACATCGTACACCGGTAAAAAAGACGACAACTTATTGACAAATGACAGCTCTGTCAAATAAAGGGGTTTCTTCTTTGCGAGATAATATGAATAGCGGTGTGTGAACTGTTTCAGCTCCAAATATTGTGAAGTGCCTAATAGATAAGTAGGTGTTACTTGATGTAATCAATGTCGGCTACGCTGTTTTCTTTCTGTTAATTTAACTAACAAAACTTTAGTCGCGAAAACAGCTTCGTCCTGTCGTGTTTGTTGTCTTCACTCCGTCGTCGTCGTTTGAGCGGTTTTCATAATGTATAACATTTACCAACTCGCCCTATTCGCTACCTTACAGAAAACTACTTCTTACATAGGTCACGAGTAACAACGGTGCCAGTGTGCGGCTCGGAAGGTCATGAATGGCTCACGGTAGAAGGTCACTATCACACAAAGGCAACGTGTCGAAAGGCCAGCACGAACGGCTAGAAGACGTACATGTCCGTGGAAGAAAGAAGCCTCGATATCCTACTGACTGTTTTATCCTGTTTTCAAAGGTGAACAAAAAGCTTCAAAGAGAATTTCAGGCACCGCGTTGTTGCGCATGCACTTTCGAATTTTCGGCACTCACAGTTTCGATTTTTAGGTTTTATACTTCGTTTCACCTTATGTGCGAGCGAAGGCAAAGCTGGAAGCGCGAGCACGAAAGCTCCGTGCCTTCAGGCTTTGCCCGAGCGCGCGAGCTGGGCAGAAACGCGAAAAGCGCTGGTCTCGCGCTTCTAGCTTTGGCTTCGCTCGCAGATAAAGTGAAGCGAAGTATAGGCAGACATTATTAAGTTTTCGAACTTTTTCCTCTTCGTCAAGTTCATAATGTTTTCAGTTAGGCTTTCGTTGCCTACAGAGTAAGCCACAAAAAACACTCGCCCGCAATTATTAATTTGGGAGTAATATACATAATAAGCTTACAAATAATACAAAAAGTGACATTTTATTTTTTACAAAGCTGACGAATTTTAATGAAAATAAATTAATATATGTTACGCATGATCCAACAGCCTCCATATAAAAAGAAGAAAAAAAAATCGGGGAGCTTTTCTCTGCATACGCCCAATGGCCGGTGAGCTTTTCTCCGCATCCGCCGGTTCTGCGGTGAGCTTTTCTCCGGCGAGCTTATCGCCGGTGAGCTTTTCTCCAGTGAGCTCTTCTCCGGGATTCTTCATAGACGTCCCCCCATTGCGATGCACTAGAACACCCGGACACTGCATCCCTATTATATATTTCAAATTGGCTGACTTATGTCATCGAAACATTCGAAACATTTGAGCTGTCAATACCAAAGGAGCGTTTGGCGTCGTACAATCGACCCCTTTAACCGATTGGGACATAGCTGCGCATCGGCACTCAGCCAAATAGCCATCATGCCTTCCTATAGACGAAATTAGAATATTTGTGTCTGCTCTATGTTTCTTTGTCGGTCTGTGAACATCGGCTTCAGTGGCACGACATTTCAGTGTGACAAATATACGGCAATGCCTGCAGGAACGCGGGTTAAATATACACACAAGTCTGTATATTTAACGAGGCAAATTATTCTAGCACGTGATAGGCGAGACGGAATGTCCAACGTGCCTGAATGTCCAACGAGACGAAAGATCCAATCGAGACGGAATGTCCAACGTGCCTGAATGTCCATCGAGACGAAAGATCTAACCAAGACGGAATGTCCAACGAGCTGAAGGTCCAACGAGATGGAAGGTCTGACCTAGACGGAATGTCCAACGCGCCTGAATGTCCAACGTGGCTGGATATCCATTATTGGATCTTCCGTCTCGTTAGACACTCAGGCTGGTTGGACATTCCGTCTCGTAATCCGCGTAAGCTGGACAAACCCTTCAAAAGATGTTGGCTTTCTTTCAAACCAAAATTGTTTTTATCTTCGTTGTGTTTGCTATCTTTTCTCGGAGCACAAAAGGGTGTCTGTCTCGATGGCTTCGTTTGGGCTTACTTATTACCAGCTGAACGTTAGGAAAAGCGATGGAGAGAGAAAGAGACACACCGCTGGACTAGCAACCTTTTTAATAAACTTCCTTTTCCTTGACCTCATCCTAAAAAGGGTAGCTTCTTCTTCTTCAGTCAGAGCTCAGACAGAAACTTCCTTTTTTTCCCCCACGAACCGTGGAGTTTTCCTCTTCTTCGACTTTCGGATCTTGCAAAACCTCCTTCTTTTTGTCTTTTACACTTCCGGCGGTCTCAGCCTCGTTTCACTCGGTCGGATCGTGGAGTCAAAAAGTCACAACTTGGTTCATCCGAGGAGCCGCTCTCCTCAGATACATTTTTTCTTTGGGCAAGAGCGCGATGGAGGCAACACTCACGCATTCTCCCTCCCGATCCTCAATGGCCAGCGCCTCGAGGAGCTCCCTTCCAAGCTGCTTCCTGTGTTTTGCGATGACGGTAATGTTTGTGAAATCAGGAGCACATTTGCAGTCCCGACAGTGTGCCGAAAGGTGGCCCGACGACGTTAGTGCGGCCACAGACGCTGCATGTTCTCTGGTGCGGTCGTTTATGCACCGCCCTGTTTGCCCTATGTAGCTTTTGCCACATGACATAGGGATCTTGTAAACAACTCCTTTTTCGCATGGGGCGTAGGGTGTTCGATGCGCAGTGCTGCAGGTCGTCGTCCCGTTCTGGGCGGTGTTCTGGTTCACCCTACGGCACATGGCGTACGCCTTGTTGGGGGCGGAGCACAAAACGTGGATGCCTTGTCGGCCGGCGATCTTTTTTAACCGATGAGTAATGCCGTGAACATATGGGACCACTACGAAAGGCTTTGGCGGTTTCTTTTGCGTTGTTTGATTTTTCTCAGGATTTTGTCGGATTTGCTTGCAAAGCTTCTCACAAATCGGTACGAGAAGGGTACTCGAGTACCCAGAATCCTGGAGTCGACCCAGCTGTCTTTGAAAGCTGCGCCCCACCTTATGAGGGCAGGACTTCTGTAGCGCCGAGACTAGAGCTTTGGTGGCCAGCCCCCGTTTTACGTTTTTGGAATGCTCCGAGGTATTCGGAAGGAACCCCTTACATGAACGGGGTTCATAACTCCAGCATACGTGGGAAGGTTGAAACTCCAATGAGAGATCTAGAAACCGTATAGATTTGTTGACGGGAAGTTCATGGGTAAAAGCCAATCCGTGGCAGCTACGTTCGAAGCTGCGCATGACCACGTCTAAGCACCCGCTACCCTCCTCATCTGCATCGGAGTTGCTTAGTATGAGGAAGTCGTCAACATACCGAAAGATGGCCTCGATGCGTTGATCCTTTAACTGGTCTTGAATGGTCCTCCCGCACGCTGCTAGGTACAAGTCGCTCAAGTAGGGGGCGACTCGAGAACCGATGCACACCCCGCTTTTTTGTAAGAATTGCTGTTCTTGGTGTGACACCACCGTCGCAGAAAGATAGGCGGTCAGGAGCTCCAAGAAGCTGTCGAGGCTCATCCCTGCTGAATTTTGAAACCCTTGAAGACCTTGCTCCTCAATGGTTTCTCGGAGGATCTTGAGGAGAGCCGCATGGGGAATTGAATAGTAGAGGTCTTGGATGTCCAAGGAAAAACCTGATACAATATCAGATCCTTTTTCCTGAAGAAGGCCAATCACTGCTTCGGAGTTTGGTATCCGGAAAGGATCCTTTACTTCAACTTGTGATAGGTATTTTGCCAACCAAAGTGAAACTTGCCCTTGCCAAGTGTGTTGCTCTGAGACAATGGCACGAAAAGGGATAACCAACCGGCTCAGCTACAGGCCATCACTACTTACCTTTCTAGTTCTCTGAGCACATTTTTTCCTTATTTTCACCTCCTTAACCCACGGGAACTTTGTCAGCTCATTGCCACCAACATCTGCCGAGCGAGGTTGCTCGCCCGCAGCATTAGAAAGAGGATTCTTCTTGACGAGGTAAGGGTCCTCTTCGGCTACATTGCACCATCAGCAGGTCATGCCCAGCGAGTCTCGAAGATCATGAAGTCCGAGGCCTGGAGGCAAGTTCGGATTCTGACTGATTTTCTGAGGGTCAAGTGTCTCAGCTATAACGCCTTTTCATTCCACATGAACGTAGCAAGATCCTCCACAGAGCACCTGTGGAAGATGTGTTTTCTCCCAATTTGGAAGCAACATCTCGCCCGACGAGTTAGGACAGAACCCAAAAGCACGCCACTCCAGATCATCGGAGATGTGTCACTTTCAGGATCAGCCCGGAAGGTGCTTGAGCAGGGACCAAAGTTCGCCCTTCCACCAAGGCTAAGCGATATCGACAAGGTCCTAATGGTACGACAAATCGCATCTAAGGCGCATCAGGTAGCAACCTCACAAATCATCAATGAGGGTCTTGAGTGTTTGGCAGGCATAAAGAGCTCGGGATCTCCACGGATGAGCTTTGCCTCAAAC